>JAESUZ010002849.1:1170028-1360028 GCA_017311185.1 Proteles cristata cristata | reverse complement strand
AACTGGTCTGGGGTGTGTTCAGGGCACTGAGGTTTTCAAATGCTCTCCTGGCGAGTGAGGTCACAGCAGAGTTAGGAAATCCTCTGAAGCAGACACACTCTGAGTCACACCACGGGACCAGGGTTAATGTCACTGATGTGATTTGAAGGCAAGGAATGGTTTGTTTCACAAAATGTTGAGGTCTTCACCCCGAATAGCCCAAGTAATACTGAAGAAGAAAACCAAAACGGGAGGTATCACCATCCCAGACTTTAGCCCCTACTACAAAGCTGTCATCATCAAGACAGTATAGTATTGGCACAAAAACAGACACATAGACCAATGGAACAGAATTGAGAACTCCGAACTGGACCCAAAAGTATACAGCCAACTGATCTTTGACAAAGCAGGAAAGAATAACCAATGGAAAAAAAACAGCCTTTTTAACAGATGGTGTTGGGAGAACTGGACAGCAACATGCAGAAAAATGAAACTAGATCATTTTCTCACACCATGCACAAAAATAAACTCAACATGAATAAAGGACCTGAACGTGAGACAGGAAACTATCAACACCCTAGAGGAGAAAGCAGGAAACAACCTCCTTGACTTCCACCGCAGCAACTTCTTACTTGACACATCCCCAAAAGCAAGGGAATCAAGAGTCAAAATAAACTGTTGGGACCTCATCAAGATTAAAAGCTTCTGCACAGCAAAGGAAACAACCCAGAAAATTAATAGGCAACCAACGGAATGGGAAAAGATAGTTGCAAATGACATATCAGATAAAGGGTTGATATCCAGAATCTATAAGGAACTCACCAAACTCCACCCGAAAAACAAACAACCCAGTGAAGAAATGGGCAGAAGATATGAACAGACACTTCTCCAAAGAGGACATCCAGATGGCCAACAGACACATGAAACGATGCTCAGCGTCCCTCCTCATCAGGGAAATACAAATCAAAACCACACTGAGATACCACCTCACGCCAGTCAGAGTGGCTAAAATGAGCACATCAGAGAACTCTAGATGCTGGCGAGGATGTGGAGAAACGGGCACCCTCCTGCACTGTTGGTGGGAATGTAAACGGGTACAGCCCCTCTGGAAAACAGTGTGGAGGTTCCTCAGGAAACTAACAATAGAACTCCCCTCTGACCCAGCAATAGCACTGCTAGGAATTTACCCAAGGGATACAGAAATGCTGATGCATAGGGGCACATGAACCCCAATGTTCATAGCAGCACTCTCCACAATAGCTAAAACCTGGAAAGAGCCTAAGAGTCCATCAACAGATGAATGGATCAAGAAGATGTGGTTTATCTATACCATGGAATACTACATGGCAATGAGAAACAGTGAAATCTGGCCATGTGTAGCAACATGGATGGACCTTGAGGGTGTTATGCTGAGCGAAATAAGTCAGGCAGAGAAAGACAAATATCATATGTGTGCACGTATAGGAGGATTAGGAGGAGCTTAACAGAGGACCAAGGGGGAGAAGAAGGGAAGAAGTGGTGGGGGAAAGGGGGAGAGGCAAACCATGAGAGACTCTTGAATGCTGACAAAAACTGAGGACTGATGGATGTGGGGGGGAGGAGGGGTGTGCATGGAGGAGGGCACTTGTGGGGATGAGCACTGGGTGTTATATGGAAACTAATTTGACAATAAACTATTTAAAATTTTTTATTTTTTGTTTATTTTTTATTTTTTTTATTTTTTTTATTTATTTCTAGGAGAGAGAGAGACAGCATGAGCAGGGGAGGGTCAGAGAGAGAGGGAGTCACAGACTCTGAAACAGGCTCCAGGCTCTGAGCTGGCAGTCAGCACAGAGCCCGACGTGAGGCTCGAACCCACGAACCGCGAGATCATGACCTGAGCGAAAGTCGGACGCCCAACTGACTAAGCCACCCAGGCGCCCCTAAAATTTTTTTAAAAAGGCTAAATTGCAAAACAAGAAAAAAAAAAAAAAAGAAACGTTGAGGTCTTTGATATTGTCCTGATAACAAGCTCATATTCTGTGTCTAGAAGAATTAGGATTGGCTTCAAATGAGGGTTCTTTCCATCTGAATATTCAGGTCTCCATACCCGGTCTATTTTGAAACCTGTATTTTCTGGGTGCTCCCTGGATGTAAGGAAGGTTGAAATAATAGCATAAAATATACTCGTGGGCCACAGGGTGAGGGGTGAGCCCGAGCACGCTGGCTCTCTGTGGGCAACACGAGGGTGCCAGCCTGGGAACCTCCTCCCCAAGTGTTCCCGCTCACGGCATCCTCTCTCCCAGGGACTTCTGCCCCTTTCGCAGAAACTCTGTAAATGAAAAGACGAAGAATGTGCCAGAACATTCCAGAGTCAGACAGGAGTAACTGGAGCTGGGGGTGGAGTGGGGCTTCTACCCCACGGCCCTCCCACACCTCCTCTTTCCTTGCTTTTGAAAAAACGAGGCTCAGGTCTGAGCTACAGGAACAAATATTTACACAACTTGAGTTGCAGACATCATCTGCATTTTTGTCCTTCAGAGGGAAGAGCACCTTTAAAGCCCAGGAAGCAATTGAGCAGATGCCGTCTCATTTAATCCTGGCAATGACCGGAGGCGTCTCCAGGCCACTGGAGGCCCCAGGGTGGCCAGTGCTGGTCTGTGATCCTGCCCCCCACCGGGCTCAGGCTGGGCATCGCACCTCACCGGGAGCTGGTAGGGCCCAGACCCACATCTCCATGTTGTCTGCGCTCCGAGCTCAGCCCTTCAGGCCTCTTCCTCGGGCAGAAACCCCTCCCTGCCTGCCGCCTCACCAAGTCCCCTGTCCAGCTCGCCCTCAGCCCCGGTTAAGTTTGGCCTCCATATTCTTGTGGTTCCTGAAGGGTTCCATCCCCGACCTGGGGTAGCTTATGTTTCCCTGAGCCTCAAAACTTCGTATCTTCTCTGGAAGCCCCAAATTCACATCTCTGGGCCAATATTAGAACACTACTCTTCTCGGCTGGCTCATGTGATTTTATCCCATCATTTTAATTTCTTCACATTCTTCAAGCTCTCTTTTGACGGGAATTTTTACATCAAAAAGGGCTGCACCATTCTGCAAGGGTTTATGCACATGTTTGTGGTGTGTGAGTCTGGGTGTGTTTTAACCTAGGGGCTGATTCTCAAGCATGGTCCCTACCCAGGGAACCAGCAGCCAGCAGCACCTGAGACCTGTTAGAAATGCAAATTCTCAAGCCCCACCCCAGATCTACTGAATGATAAAGGCTGCAGTGGGGCTCAGCAGTCTATGTGATAGCCAGCCCCCTGGGTATTCTGCATGATAAAGTCTGAGAACCACTTATATTCAGTATAATCCAGTTATTTTATGATCTGCTTAAGACAGAAACTTATGATCTGCTCTGTTAAGATACGAATATGTAAACAATAAGAGCTACAACAGTGTTGCAGAGGAGTCAGTAGAATTTTCCTTTTTTCAAATTTCTTTGTTCATTATTTAACTGATAAGTCTCACACACATTCATTCGAACTCTCCTCGGGTTTTGAGAGTCCTCTCCTCAGCACGTGGCTCTACTCCTAGGGATGTTCAGTCACTGAGATGAGTGGTCTGAGTTTCAGTACTTCACACTAAAGTAATGGTGTCAAAGAGAGTGTCTGAAGAAAGCAATGATTAAGTCAAAGGAATGAAGCTGCAATGGTGAAATTTCAGGCACCTGGATGAATGGTGGTGATGGTGATGTGGATGTGATAGCAGAGGAGGTGGTAGTGGAGGTGGTGGTGGTAATGATGATGGTGGGGGTAGTGGTGGTGGTGATGGTGATGATGGTGGTAGAGGTGCTGGTGGTGATGATGGTGGTGGTGGTAGTGGTGATGATGATGGTGGTAGTGATTATGATGGTGATGGTGGTGATGGTGATGACAATGGTGGTGGTGGTGGTGGTGGTGGTGATGATGGGGTGGTGATGGTGATGGGGGTGGTGGTGCTGATGATGGGGCAGTGGTGGTGATGGTGATGATGGTGGAGGTGGTGGTGGTGGTGGTGATGATGGTAGTGATGGTGGTGGTGGTGACAGTCGTGTTATCGATGGTAGGGGCAGTGATTATGGTGGTGGAGGTGATAGTGGTGGGGGTGGTGATGGTGGGGTGGTGGTGATGATGGTAGTGATGGTGGTGGGGGTGACAGTCGTGTTATCGATGGTAGGGGCAGTGATTATGGTGGTGGAGGTGATGGTGATGGTGGTGGTGGTGGTGACAGTCGTGTTATTGATGGTAGGGGTGGTGATGATTATGGTGGTAGAGGTGATGATGATGGTGGTGGTGGTGGTGAAAGCGTGTTATCGATGGTAGGGGTGGTGATGATTATGGTGGTGGAGGTGATGGTGGTGGGGGTGGGGGTGGTGATGCTGGGGTGGTGGTGATGATGGTAGTGATGGTGGTGGTGGTGACAGTCGTGTTATCGATGGTAGGGGCGGTGATGATTCTGGTGGTGGAGGTGATGGTGATGATGGTGCTGTGAGCATGATGGAGGGGTGGTAATAGTGGTGATAAGGATGGTAGGGGTGGGGTGGAGGTGGAGATGGTGGCAGTTAAGGTGGTGGTAGTGGTGTTGGTGTCACTGGTGTGGATGATAATGGCACTGATGCTGCCTACAGACCAATCGCTCAGGTCATAGTACTGTCCTGCGTGTATCAAGGTGTGTGCTGTGGAACGCGTGCCATGGGGTGTGTGATGGAGAACGCGTACTTGGACTTACATGAGCATGTGTCTGCCACGTTGGCTTTAGGGCCTCCAAAGTTTACAAAACCCCTAAAGCTTTTAAAATAAAAATAGGGGTTAAACCACTTGGATCTTCCAAATTAGAAAGAATAAATGAACCACCCAGCTGTAGTTATAGGCAATTAATGTGATTCTGGGAGGGTTTCGCTGCAAGATAATGGAAAAGCTGATTATAAACGAGCCAGAAGTAACGAGGGAGGTCAGAGCGGTCCCTTAGCTCTGAAGGAGACGCCGGAGCTCTGCTCCACGCCGCTGCGGCCCCAGGTGCGGGTCTCCTAACGCGCTGGCCTCGAACCGGCCACGCGGGGAGGGCCGGCAGAGGCTGAGATGGGCCCCTTCCCCCAAGGAGGGGGGGACCCGGAGGGCTGGAACCTGGCCTCCTTTGTGCAACCCCTGCAGCTTCAGAAAGGCAAGGCGGCTGAAAATAACCCAGGGAAGGGCAAGGAAAATGAGGGCAGAAAGGGAGAGAGCACAGTTCCCCGTGAGAACGGACTAAAAACAGGACTTCTGACCTGGAAAGACATTGGCAGAAGCTGGGAGACTGGAAAACATGTGGGAGTCACGGAGCTGACTGCAGGTCTCTTTTCACTGTGGCCAAGAAGAATCTCGAAACCACACTGTGGACCACGTGGTCCTTAGGCCAGCCCCCGTGGGTTGCATCTTTGCATTCTGATTTTACCCTTAATTTTTTTAATCACTCTCCTGGGCCTATAGATATATATATACACACTCACTTTTCTATAACAGATTTTTTTTTCTAAAAACAGATTCATTTCTAAAAACAAGTCAGAGCGTGAATGCACAGACCAACAAACGAGTCTGTAGTACTTTACGCTCCAAGCTCCCACTGTGAGCTGACCAAGTTCACCAGGCAAGTGGTGGTTCAGGCTGAGCTAGAACAATCTTCCACAGCCAAGTTGTCTTCAGAAGCTGCAGTCTGGGCCATGTCCCTTCTCTGGAGACCTGTCTGCACCCCTCACCCCCAACCCTGGGCCAAAGGTATCTTGCAGCTTTTATGTCCAGCCTCCGGGCCTCCGCCTGGAAAGACCAGCTTGCTGGCCTTCTTCAGCACTTGCAGGAGCTGCGTCGTGTCCTCAGAGGTGTGAGGGGTTCACCCCTTTCCTCAGAAGGCTTGCCTGTGAGGAGCCCTCCGCCACTCCCAACTCCCTCCTGTGGGAGGGACACTGTGGGGTCCTTAGGGGATGTCCCTACCGTGTGGAAGACAACTACTTCCTCTACCCACCCAGTGTCATCATACTGGACCCCGTGAATAATTCACACAACCCACTGTGGCCTCTGTGTGGTAGTACATGTGGCTAGTGTGGGAGCGAGACTTTGAGAATGCACGTCTACAGCTTGTAAAGCAACAGCACGTGCAGTAGCTAAGGACCTGGGTTCGAATTCCAGCTCCTCCGCATACCGGCTGCACGATTTTCTTAGTCTCTCTGCACATCAGTGTCTTCACCTGTCTGGTGGGGATAGTAATCAACCACCTTTGTGGGGTTACTGTGAGTATTTAGAGATACAAGATTTAAAGTGCTTGGTTCAGGAGAGCCAGGGTGGCTCAGTCGGTTAAGTGTCCAACTTTAGCTCAGGTCATGATCTCATGGTTCGTGAGTTCAAGCCCCGCGTCGGGCTCTGTACTGACAGCTCAGAGCCTGGAGCCTATTTCAGATTCTGTGTCTCCCTCTCTCTGTGCTCCTCGTGTGTGTGTGTGTGGGGGTGTGTGGGTGTGAGGTGCTCTTCCTCTGGGCACTGTCCTTTACTTAGGTTCCGAATTTTACTCCATCAGAGCGCTCCACTGCATATTCAGGGAATTCAACTAACCCCATCCATGCACGAGCCAGTGCCAGAACCACCACGGGACAGTTGTACTCATTCTGTCCTTCAGATGACCCCTGTCCCGAGTCAACATCCCAGTACAGCTAATGTTCTCTGTGAACAACACTTTTTAACTCCCTAGTTACTTCCTCCGAGCTGCAAACAGAACCCAAGTTCTAGAATCAGACATTTGCCAGACCCTTCCCTTGTGACGAACATACATGAACACATCAACCCGTGTGCCTGGGGGGCCTCTGGTGTAGAAGGGACAAGGTGAGCCTTGCACGTCACAGAAGGGCCCTGATGCTTCAGCCCCAGGAGACGGTATGACAAGAGGGTGGCTGCCGGGTGGGCAATGTGCAGGCAGGCAACCAGGCAGGGGCGGGGGCTTCCTGAGGCGGGCTCACCGAGAAGGCAGTGACCCTGCAAACTGCTGGTGACACTTGGTCTAGAGTCAAGAGAGTTGAGTGTGGCAGGTAAGGACAGGATATAATTCAGGGACCCCTGTGCAAAACAGAAATGCAGACCCTGGTTCAGAAATTATTGGGGCGCCTGGGTGGCTTAGTCGGGTAAGCGTCTGACTTCAGCTCAGGTCATGATCTCGCAGCTTGTGAGTTCGAGCCCTGCATTGGGCTCTGTGCTGACAGCTCAGAGCCTGGAACCTGCTTCGGATTCTGTGTCTCCCTCCCTCTGTGCCCCTCCCCTGCTCATGCTCTGTCTCTGTCTCTCTCTCAAAAATAAACATTAAAAAAAATTTTTTTAAAAGAAATTATTAAGAACTTCCAGACAGCGACAGCAGAGGAAGAAGCAGGACTGGGTCCCTGCGCGCTGCAGACAGGTGGCCCTGAAGGCGGACCTGAGTGAGGACAGGGGTTAAGAGGTGGGCAGGGTCAGACCATGAGGTCTTGGATTTTACTCCACCTGCAATGAAAGCAGTAGGAAGGGCCAAGCTGCGGCAAGAGGTGACGTGGTGCCTGTCCTTGAGCCACGGCCTGGCGGCCGGGAGGAGCCTGTGCTGAGAAGAGGAGGAGGGTGGGGGCGGGGGAGACCAGGAGACCAGGCTTGCTGGGACCACAGGAGAGGAGGTGGTGGGAGGAGAGGGGGCTCTAGAGAGAGCTGATGGATTGGCTGCATGTGGGGAGGGGACGGAAGCCCTAGAACCCTGCCTGATTTGCAGTTTGAGGTGCCCTCCCCCGCAGCCAACCCCCTGGGAGCACGGACGGGCACCTTCTCCCAGGGAAGCAGCCTCTCTGTCGTGCTGGGCGCCCTTTCTCTCTCTCTTCACAGAAATCTCCTCGCAGCTCACGCCCAGCGGCAGTGCTTGCTGGAGACCGGTCACAGAGCCCATCCTGCCAGATGCTAAATCTCCCCCACAAGAATTCCAAAGACAAAATGTGCAGCGGCCACTGTCCAAAACCGCTGTGTACCGAACGGCACAGAGCCCGTTAGAGCGGCAGGTGTCACAGCGGTAAACACTGGAGCCCAACGTGTTGACTTTGGCAAGCTCCTGCGCCGCTTGTCACGGAAATGGAGTTTATCGAAATTGAAAACTGGGACTAGAGAGCTCAGTAAGGCTAACCCTCTCCGACTGTCATCCAAAGTGATGTCAGGCAGAGCAAGAGTTACCATTTTCTGAGCGTGTGGCGCGTGCAGGGAATGGTCAGATGCCCTGGAGACTTCCCACACATCATCTGACTCAGTCCTTCCCACCGTCCTGTGAGGTTAGTGTGATTATGCCTATGTTTCAGCTGCTGAAAACGGGGCTCAGAGAAGCTGAGTCATTTGTTCAAGATCACACAGGCAGTTAAATGAAGCCCAGATTTTATTTTATTTTTTAATGTTTATTTTTTTTATTTCTGAGAGAGAGAGAGAGACAGAGAGAGAGACAGAGACAGAGTGTGGAGTGCGAGTGGGGGAGAGGCAGACAGAGAGGGGGACACAGAATCTGAAGCAGGCTCCAGGCTCCGAGCTGTCAGCATAGAGCCAGATGCGGGACTCAAACTCACGGATTTTGAGACTGTGACCTGAGCCGAAGTCAGACGCTTAACTGACTGAGCCACCCAGGTGCCCCAGTGAAGCCTAAATTTTTAAAACCAGGTGGCAAATCCTGTGAGCATTATAACTGGGCTTAGCTGGTCACAAGAATCCTGGTGCCCTTTGTCGGTGGTTGATATGGGAGGGAACATGAGATCCGTTCTGGACAATGAGGCCGGAGAGAAGGGTGTGGAAGCAGGGGCTCCTGGGAAACAGTGTTTCCCTGCTAGAAAGGGGTGAGCAGTTCAAGAACAAACACCCTTGGAGTCTCTACCACCTCTCCTTCTTGCCTGTGGGCGTGTTGTGGGAAGGCAAGGTGTGTGGCCCGGGGCAGCCTTTTAAAATCCACCAGGTGACAAGGATAAAGCCAACCAGCTGAAGATGCGAAATGGAACTTGGAATGTGTGGCCACTGGGCTGTCACACCAATCTCGGGACCTCCCACCTGCAGACTTCTTGCTGAGTAAGCAGTAAATGTCTTTATGGTTGAAGTCACGGTTAGTCAGGACGTTATTAGTTATTTTCAGTTGAACACCTGCTAACATAAATCCTGCGCTGGTCTAGCTTCAAGGCCCATGACTATTTTTTAAAGTTTATTTATTTTGAGAGAGATAGAGACAGTGTGAGCGGGGGAGGGGCAGAGAGAGGAGAGAGACAGAGAGAGAGAGAATCTCAAGCAGCCTCTGTACTGTCTACATGGAGCCCAACACAGATTTTGATCCCCAGACCGTGAGCTCATGACCTGAGCTGAAATCAAGAGCTGGATACTTAACTGACTGAGTGACCCAGGTGCCCTCAATGCCTATGATCTTTTTCCTGTTATACTTTAATGTTTACATGGGGGCCCAGCTGTCATCCGATGTCCACTGTCAGCCAAAAGCCCATCAGTTACAGAAACCCATCAGATTTAGAAACTGATTCATTCAGTTTAATGAAGGAGAGGTGGTCAGTTCAGGAAGATCAGAAATCTGGCTTCTGGCCTTAATTGTTCTTGGCATGAATCCTAGCATCGCAGAACTTCAGAGCTGGAACAGACCAAAACAATCATCTGGTTAAGCCCTGTATTATAGATGGTGAAATTGAGTCTTTGAGAGGCTAAGACTTGCCTTAAGGTTCACAGAGAGCATCAGCCCCCAACCGGAACTCAGCTCTACCAGTTGGCTCTCAGACAACTGATCTTTTCTTTGCTCTCCACACAAACTCTTTATCGACCTTGTCCCAAACATTGACCAATCATCTCAAATCAAAAAGAAATTCTCAAGCGCCTGGGTGGCTCAGTCAGTTAAGCATCAGACTCTTGGTTTCAGCTCAGGTCATGATCTCACGTTTCGTGAGTTCAAGCCCCAGATTGGGCTCTGCACTGGCAGTGTGGAGCTTACTTAAGATTCTCTCTCTCTCTGCCCTTTCCTGACTCATGCTGTCTCTCTCTCTTTCTCAAATAAATAAATAAACGAAAAATTAAAAAAAGAAAGAAGTTCTCAACCGAATCACATCCTTGTGACAGGATAAACGCTGGTGTCATTAACTGAGGTTTCTTTCATGCACACTTCCTTGTTGTATTGCTATACCCCTCTTTCAATGACGTCACCTGCACACCTTGCCCAGAAAATAGAAAGAACCCAGAGATGTGGGGACAGGGTGGAGAGTGTCAAGTGCTTGGCTTTTCAGATTAAAATTGGTTCTTGAGTCTCATCACAGAGACAGCTGTCTTGAAAGTAAGTGTTGGACATTTGGAAATTGAGAGACTAGGCTGTGGCGGGATCCAGTCAGAGGTGTGTCCCATAGACGGTAAGTTGGAAAGAGAAGCGCTGAGGAGTCAGACCACCACGGCCCTGGATGAAGACTCCCCGGGCTGGAGGGAAAGGGAGCTCAGGTGCTGGAAAAGCTCTTTGAAGGTGACAGATGTCCAGGGAGAAAGGGCAGGTAGGACAGTGGAGGCACCGGAGTAGACCTGGTGACTCCAGCATTTCCGGGCACCAGCGCGACCCTACAGGTGTCTATGCTGGGTGGCTATGCAGTGGCACACGCTGAGGCTGTCCTACCCGGTTCACAGATGAACCAAACCACCAGAGGTCTCCCCAGCAGCTGGGACGCTGGAGACACCAGGTCAGAGATCTGCCCTTTTCCGCGTCCATCTCTCAGGCCCAACCTCTCCATCACCAACTTCTGCCCCTACGTGGGAATAAACACCCGCTGGGGACAGAGAGCCACAGCTCAGGGATCAGGATACTGGGGACACACAGCCTCTTTTGTGATTTAGCTCGCATCCTGAAAACTCTCCTAGTTGCACCCGCAGCTTTGGGAACGTAGACTTGCACTGGGGGGTGAGCGGCCGCTCGTGCAGCACCCGCGCCCCCCTTAGGCCCCAGGGAAGACGGTGTTCAGGACCCCCAGCCTCCCGTGGGAACTTGATGTCCTATAGTGACCGCGAGAAGCGGTGCGTGGGAGGCACACGCAGTTCCCCAATCACCCAGGGCTCCCCGGTGCCAACGCTGAACGCCCCGCGGGCCAGCCAGTGGGGGAAGCTGCAGACCCCAGGCCCACCCCTCCACCCATCGGCGGGGCTGCCGGAACCTCTCTTCCCCTGCCCCGCGGCAAGCAGTGGGGCCCGCGGCCTGCGCTCCCTGCGCTCCCACCAGCGCCGCAGCCAGTCTCACCTTCTCCCTGGGCGGGCGGGGGGCGTGTGTGTGCGTGTGTGTGTGTGTGTGTGTGTGTGTGCGCGTGCGCGCACGCGCGCGTTCCCTGTGATTCCAGTTACAGGGAGGCCTCGGTGGGTTTTAATTTTTTTTTTTTAATGTTTTATTTATTTCTAGGAGAGAGAGAGAGAGGGTGAGCAGGGGAGGGTCAGAGAGAGAGGGAGTCACAGACTGAAACAGGCTGCAGGCTCTGAGCTGGCAGTCAGCAGAGCCCGACGCGGGGCTCGAACCCACGAACCGCGAGATCATGACCTAAGCGAAAGTCGGACGCTTAACCGACTAAGCCACTCAGGCGCCCCAGTGGGTTTTAGATCCTTCTGAACGAGTTGCGTCGGGGCCTGCAGCCCCTGCGTGTCTGGCGCCCCGGCCCGCGCGCCCCCAGAACCGCAGCCCGGCCGCGTGCCCCGCCGCCTCCGGCCGCAGGCCCGGGCGCAAGGGCTCGTCTGCCTCGCGGCCCCCGCAACACCGCCACGTTCCTTCCGGGCAGACCCCCAGCGGCAGGGCGCGTCCTGATTGGCCCAAGCCGCAGGGCGCGCGCTAAGCTCCCTGGCAGTGATTGGCTAGAAGTGAGCACCGCGTGCAGCCCCGGCCCCATTCCTAGCTCGCCAGGGAGGGACCCTGAGAGACGGCCATCTTCTTGAGACTGTGTCTGGATGTCCAGCTCGACGGGGACCCGGAGCCCCACGGGCCGAAGCTGGTGCCCCCAACTCTCAGACGCCTGCTGAGAAATAACACACGGCGCCATTTCTGTGGCCTCTGCTGGAAGCAGCCTCGCTGCTCCCGGATTCTATAAATGCAGGAAATACCTCCGAGGCCTCTTTGGAGCCAACTCCTGCTTTGGTTTTGCCCCTTCTCACCTGGGGCGTTTCCCTCTCTTCCCCGTTTACACGCTCTTTGCGCGACCTTCTCTAGCGACCTGCTCTGGAGTGGGAATCCGGTCTCTACGCTTTTACCCAAATCTCCCTGCGGCCCCGAAGCAGTGAAGAGACGGCCATTTCCTGCCTTGTGTCTGTGCCCGGGGGCCTTACATATGCTAATTCTTATCCCCACCCCTAGGTCATCATTATTCTGACTTTACAGACATGCAGGGTCACTGAAGTTCAGAGAGGTTGACTGGCTTGTCTGAGGTCCCAGTGCTGGCAGCTGACAGAAACAGAAATTAAGCCCTTATTAGTGGGTCTCATGGCACCTGGATACTCCACGCCACTGCCTGGGGCCTCGGCCGTCCACCTCCTGACCCCCTCTCCCTCCTGGGCCCCTGCTCTTCACCATGTCTTCACCTTGACCTGGCTTCACTGTCCAGGAGCAGGAGACACCTCCACCGCATGGAAGAGGAAGGAAGGAGTGTGACATATCATTGCCACGCTCACAGCATCACAAACCACCAAGGCCCTCAGTGACACAGGACGATGCGCTAGGCCTCCCGGCTCCTTACGCTCCAGGCTTGCCCACATGACTCGCTTAGGCCAGCAGGCATCTGGGGAGACTCACGCATAATGGTTCTGAGGAGAACTTGTCTGTTCCCATTGACTTCTCGCCCTTCTGCCATTACCATGAGAATAAGCTTCCTCGGAGCAGCTGCTGACCCGCGGGCCTGGGCCCAGCGCACACACGCCTGGAGGGGAGTCATCCCTGAGCTCCGAGGGGAGAAGCTAAGGCTTCCAGCCACGCCCAGCCTGGAACAGTGCGTCCAAGCCACGTGCAGACTCTGAGCGAGGCCACCTGAGGGGAGAGAGCTGCTCGGCTGCCCCTGTAAGTGCTCATCAGGTGGCACCGAGGCTCCTGGTGCTACATGTGAGGGGGGAGTATCCTCTGTGCTCTGTTTGCACCTATATTTTCATAACTTGGTTTACCCCATCTTTGACAAAAGAAGTGTTTTGGCCTTTGGGTGCTACTTCTAGAAGATCTTGTGAGCAAAGCACTTAGAGGACCCGGTAGAGAGTAGATGCTTGGTAAGTGCAGTAGTGATGATGGTGATGGTGGTGGTGATGGTGGTGGTGGTGATGTGGATGGTAATTTTGTAGGCACTAGTTAGAACCCAGCCTTCTCTGGGCCACTCCTGAGCTTCTTGACTCCTCCACAGGAGAACCTCCTTCTAGAAAGACCTTGGTGCCATAGAAAGCCTCAGGCTTGCAACCTGGGTAGCAGCTCCTTAATCTCAGACCAATTCCACGGCAGCTGACCCAGACTTGAGTGGCTCTCTCTAAAGGCATTTACCTGCCCCTGTTTTTCACACAGATGATAGCTCTTCAAAAAAATTAATGATATTATTATGGAAAATAAGTAATCATCAGTCAAGGCATCACAGAGAAATGTGAATTAAAATGAGCTGTGTGATGGACTTTCCATCTTGTTATTTCTGGAAGGAGGCCAAGACCTGAAAAATAAGGAGGTGATAACAAGGAAAAAGAAAGGCTGTCATCTTTCTCTCACCTCCTAGGCCTTCTAGGCAGGTTTAGGCCTTTCCTTTCTCTCCCCAGTGGGTTTCCTGGAAGCTTAGGCAGCCAGAGCTGCCCTCACCTGGAAGATGTGGGTTGAGAATCGTGGCGCTGTCGCTGGAAGGGGGAGTGGGCCACCATGAGGCACAAGTGAGAGTCAGATTCTCTTCGTCCGCAAATGTGGTAGGTCCTCAGGGGAGAAAATGCTCGTTCCATTCAAGTGGGAAAGATACTTTCCAGAAATAAATGAAATGATTGCATGTACTAACAAATGTTTTAACATAAAGAAGCAAAAGATGGGGCGCCTGGGTGGCTTAGTCGGTTAACCGTCCAACTTTCACTTAGGTCATGATCTCGCAGTTCATGGGTTCGAGCCCCGCGTCGGGCTCTGTGCTGACTGCCAGCTCAGAGCATGGAGCCTGTTTCAGAGTCTGTGACTCCCTCTCTCTCTGACCCTCCCCTGCTCATGCTGTCTCTCTTTCTCTCTCCTAGAAATAAATAAAAAACATTTAAAAAAAAAAAAAAAAGAAGCAAAAGAAAAAAATGGTAAGAGAATTCTGAGGTGGGGAAAGAAGTGTTGAGGGTGAATTATGTGTCACCCCCAAATTCAGACGTTGAAGCCCTAACCCCTTGTCCCTTCGGACGTGACCACATTTGGAGACTGGTCGTTTAAAGAGGTGATTACATTAAAATGAGTTCAGTAGGAAGGGCCCTAATCCAAAATGACAGGGTGTCCTTATAAACAGGAGAGATTTGGACACAAATACATATAGGTAGAACATGATGTGAATGGAAGTTGGCCATTTCCACACCAAGGAGATCAGTCGGGACCAAGTTTTCCCCCACAGCCCTCAGAAGGGACCACCCTGCTGTCATATTCACAGACCCGGGGACAGAACCTGCAGAGTGAATTAGTTGAGTTTGCAGGCTCTTCAGCAGGATTTGCTGTTGTTTGCAACCTATCAGTTACTGAAAGGAGTCCTCGAACTGGTAGAAACTCAACCACTCACTGCCCATCCCTGAACTCAGTTCCTTGTGCCTCCCTGCGGACGGGCCTGGGACTGCCTTGTTGGTGGCTTGATAGGTCAGGGCAAGCCAAAAGGACAGGGAGCTTCCAGAATAGCTTTACCATGCATATTCCAGCTCTGGAACTATTTTATTAATCAATTAACTAATTAACTAATTAATTATATAATTAATTCATTTATATTAGTTTACTGTCCAGTTGGTTTCCATATAACACCCAGTGCTCATCCCCACAAGTGCCCTCCTCCATGCCCGTCACCCCCTTTCCCCTCTCCCCCACCCCCATCAGCCCTCAGTTTGTTCTCAGCATTCAGGAGTCTCTCATGGTTTGCCTCCCTCCCTCTCCCCAACTATTTTTCCCCTTCTTCTCCCCCACGGTCCTCCGTTAAGTTCCTCTTAATCCTCCTATACATGCAAACATATGGTATCTGTCCTTCTCTGCCTGACTTATTTCGCTCAGCATAACACCCTCAAGCTCCATCCATGTTGCTACACATGGCCAGATGTCATTGTTTCTCATTGCCATGTAGTATTCCATGGTATAGATAAACCACATCTTCTTGATCCATTCATCTGTTGATGGACACTTAGGCTCTTTCCGTGTTTTGGCTATTGTTGAGAGTGCTGCTGTGAACATTGGGGTCCATGTGCCCCTATGCATCAGCACTCCTGTGTCCCTTGGGTAAGTTCCCAGCAGTGCTATTGCTGGGTCAGAGGGGAGTGGAACCCCTTTCAATCCCAGCCCTGGCCTTTGCTTGCCAAGGGCCGTCCTTTCCACTCATGGGAACCCGCAGGGGCTGCATCTGGCCATAGACTCAGGACACATAATGTGACCAGCCTGACGTCTTCCCACTGAGGCCTCTGCTGCCTCCACGGGAGAAACAAGCTCTCAGCTGCCTTTCATCTTTCTCCACCACTCAGGCCGTACAGTGATAAGAAAATAATTTTGAGGGCCAAGTTTGTGAATTATACTTTTTTTGTGTAATGCTGGGCCAATTACTTTGCATAAAGCTGGAAAGTGATCGCTCCGTGCAGTCTGGCCGAGCAGTTCCTCAGCACAGCACGCCTTCAGTAAGTGATTTAGAGGGCAAGATCGATTCTTCTACCAGGTATATATTTCTGAGTCCTCACCTTATACTGTTAGGTAAATTATAAGCACGCACTCTTAATACTTCTCTTCAGTTTGACACACTCAGAGTAATGGCCAGGCTTTCAGGGCTACTCCTTTGCTGCCTTTATAGTTCTGGGTCTGGCCTCCTTAACACCCCTGGTCCTAGGAAGGCAAGCTCCTTCTGTTTATTTCCCACATCTTCAAAGTCACACCCTTGAGCTTTGGCAGAAAGTCCTTAAGGATTCTGGGCTGCAGTGCCCGGGGGGCCTCAAACTTGAGGAGCTCTGAGTCCATCCTCCTTTTCCGGGCACAGATTCTCATCTCCTAGGACATCGCTGTGACTAAAATGGCGACACACAGCCTCCAAGGGCTGGAGGCAGCATGGAGCCCTCATCCAAGGGCTGAGCAACTAGTTGAACAGCTGAACCTAAAATGTGTCCCAGAAGCAGATGAGTGTTAGTTCAAAGGGCTGTCCAGGGGAGGGTCCCCAATGCCCTTGGCACCTCCTTGTTCTGTATTTGTGTAACACCTGGGTTCAGACATGATGGGGCATAGAAAACATATTGACCTAATAGTTAAGAATCTGGGCTGGCACCATACTCCTGGGGCAAATGAAAGCCAGCTCTGTTGTGAGCGAAATGTCCTGGGGCAAGTTATTTAATCTCTCTGGGCCTCGGTTTACTCAGCTATATAATGGGGATCATAGTAGTTTTGCCTTTAGAATTGTTAAGAGTGTTAAGAGGTGAGACTTGTGAAGCATCTGGAATTTACCATCGGGTATTGGCTGTTATTGCCATAGCTACCCTGGTTGTAACAGGGCGGTGGGGCACTGGGGGACAGGAGGAGTCCATGCACCAGTGGGCAGAATAGGATCCAGAGTATCTCACTAAGTCATGGTGATGGGTGAATTTAACGGTTAAGCTGATGTTGTGTCCCCAAGCCCCCAGCTGCGCAGGATGAGAAAAACATGGCCTCAGAGTGGTATGAGGAGTAAATGTTCAATAGCAAGTTAAACAGAGGTCAGTGACAGGGTGGGCTCCCCACCCAAAAAAAGTTTACGTAATTTCACTCCGTGCCCCTAGATATGGGAGATTGGAAGAGGGAGAGCATCAACCTTTGCCCTAGACAGACGGATCACACATGGACACATCTGGGGTGCCCACTGTAGAAACAGGCAGGAATGTATGCAGAGAGGGAGCTGGTAATGCAGGGGCTTGAAAGCATGTGAATCAAAGTGAGGCTCACTGCAGTTAACAGATAAGGTGCTCACTATTGAGATGGAACAGCAGCTTATTACTTCCTCACTAAGTGATGTTTCTAAGTGGGGGGCAGCCCTCTTCCAGCAGCGGGGTGGGTGCCCCCCTTCGTGCTGAAGGAACGTTGGGCTGTGAGTGGAAGGTATGCACAGGCCAGGTCTGGAAATGACCACATGCCCTGTGCTCACATTCATCTCAGAGCCATGCTGATCTTCAAAAGAGCATGGGAAGTATGGTCTGGCCTCCCATGAGGCCAGAAGAAGACAAGCTCTGTCATCAGCCAGCGACCTCTGTCACTCTGCCCAGTGAGAAGAAGGTCCAAGAAACTGAGGATGTCAAGTCTGAGAAAACTTGGGAGGACCCAAGACGTGTCTTCAAACAATGGAAGAGTCTTCTTGTGGAAGAGATGATCATCTTTGTGTCACTCCCAAGGGTAGAAGTAAAATCTGTGAGTGCACGGAAGACCTGGGCAAGCAGGTGGGTAGTCCAGCATCCCAGTTTTCCCAGACTCTCTGGTTGTAGCCCTGAAAGTCCCACCTCCCGGGAAGCCCCTCAGGGTTTCCAAGGACCAGGGCACTTGGTCATCTTCATTAGGGCCAATTTTGGGTTGATACATGTGTGTCTAATCTTAAGTGTTCTCTAGGGCAGCTCGCCTACCCCCATGCCCACCCCAACTCATTCAGATAGGAGTTATAGTGTTGTTGGCTGCGAGTTCAATTTTAATGAACCAATAATATATATTGAATACAGTGTCTTTAAGCAGAAATACACATACATCAAGGTTGTGGGTTTTTTAAAAAAGATATTAATGTTTGTGTATGGGTGTGTGTATGAGAGATTGAGAGAGAGAGAGAGAGAGGGAGAGAGGGAGAGAGAGAGAGAAAGCATGGGAGGCGCAGAGAGAGAGAGGGAGACACAGAATCTGAAGCAGGCTCTAGGCTCTGAGCTGTTAACACAGAGCTGGACGTGGGGCTCGAACTCATGAACTGTGAGATCATGATCTCAGCCAAAGTTGGATACTTAACTGACTGAGCCACCCAAGCACCCCAAAGTTGTATATTGATGAAAATGTTCTGACCAGTGGCTTCCAGAAACATAACCCTGTACTTTCTCTAGCAGCAATGGTGCAGTATTTGCTAATTCAATGATCATGATGACTTTATAGAATGTAACTACCAAAAATAACAAGGCCGAATATCTATCCAATGGAATATTTTATGTCCATAAAAAGAAATGAAGTGCTAATGCATGCTGTAACATAGATGAACCTTGAAAATGTTACGCGGAGTGAAAGAAGCCAGTCACAAATATTATGTGATTCCATTTTATGAAATGTCCAGAATAGGGGAGTCTCTAGAGATTAGTGGTTGCTCAGGGTTGGGAGGGGTGGAGAGTGGAGAGCAGAGAAGCATTAGCTAGTGGGCACAGGGTTTCTTTTCAAGTGATGAAAATGATCTAAAATTGGCTTGTGATCGTTGCACACATCTATGAATAAACTAAAAAACACTGAAGTGTGCATTTAAATGGATGAGTTGTATGGTGTGTGAATTATAGCTCAATAAGCCTGACATCACCCAATTGCTCTACACAAGGGGGCTCAGCCCCCACCCCAGCGTCCCTTGTGGGAGCAGCCCCCATGCCTCTCTCTCCGGCACCACTCTCTCCAGAATGCTAGCGAAGTGGATTCTCTCCTCTCATGAAGAAGACTTCCCAACAGAGGTGCCGGGTGCAGCCCAGGTGCTCCAGGAGAGCACGGGTCCTTCTTTTTGCTTCTTGAAGCACAATTTAGACAATCACCACATGAACATAGTAGAGCAGGAAGCCAAGAAGCCCGTGGCAGCAATTCTAGATGCCACAGCGGTAAGTCTCTTCCAACCAGGGGAACCTCGCATCAGTCAGGAATGCTTTTGCCCACACGTAACAAAACACCGAGGCGACAGTAGCTGAGCAGTGGGGAGAGGTAATTGTCTCACATGGCCAGGAGTCTGGGGATCGGCTGGTCCAGGATGGGCGACGTGCTGGATGGCTCCCACGCCACCATGCCAGGCCTTCCACCACATGGTCATGGGACATGAGCAAGCCACGGCCATCACCTCAGCATCCAGAAGCGTTCTTTGGGACAGGAAGGAGGCAGACGTGGACAACGGCGTTTTCCTTACTTGGCTTTGTCGGAGCAGCCCGGCATCAGAAGCCCCCGAACGCCGTTAGCAGGCTCGCCCTGTGTCTCCTTGGCCACAGGTGGGCCGCGTGCCCAGCCTCCAAGCATCGTGGAATCAGCGTGTGCTTCGATCAAGCACAGTGGTACTTTGTGAGGTTGACAACACGGAACCCCTATCCCTCTACCTCAACCAAAGCCAGCTGCTCCCGGCAAAGTGAGATGAGAGTTGGGGAGCGGCTGCCGGGCGGGCCGTGAACGCCGTGGGTGATGGAAAAGGAGGCAGAGGAAAACTCAGGGCGCTCTCCTGCGGGAATACTCTTTTGACAGCTGGAGAACCACCAGAAAAGAAAGCGCGTTTCCTCGGTCCCAGGAGGGGACGCATTATTGTGTGACTGGGTATCCATCTTGTGGCCGCCTTCTGGCCTCTGCGTGCCCCTTCGCAATTCCTGATTCTCTGGGTGTGGAAAGCGCTTTGAAACGGATGTGTTGGCACTGACGAGGCCGAGTGATGGCTCATATCTCGAGATCTGATGCGCCTGTGGTGAGCGGTCGGATGCCTTCCACATGCGTGTGCTTTCGCAGACACACGCCCTAGACGTGCCCACCATGTCTTGTGAATACGGCAAAACAGCTGCAACCTTCTAAAAATTAATTGGTTTCTGGATCATTTGCATTTTTTATAGTTTGCCAACAAAAGATAGGGAGAGGGGAGGGAATTTATTAATGTTCGAAGAAATTCTCCAAAAGGGGAGGAAGCGAGCATTTTCAGCGAGACCCAGAGACGCTCATCTAAAGATGACACCACGTTGCTTTCCGAGCCGCCTCTCCGGGCCAGCCCCTCCGAGGGGGGGAATTCATATGCTGCTCTAAAAGCAGACAGCTGCTGTGGGCGCCAGAAACCGCCTGGGGCTCACATTATTTTAGTCGGGGTCTGCATTATGGTTTGGTAACGGCCATTTTCAGAAAACAACCAAGGCAATTTCAGGATTCGCTGTCACAATAGGCACACTAAAAATAAAGTCAGCATAAATAGATTAAGAAATTGACAGAGTAACAAGGCATAAAGAATTAGAATGAGTGCACTCGCTCCAGATGACAACCCAGGGCACCGATCGGGGAGACAGGGTGGGGGAGGAGTCTGAGCTGCTGACTCGGTGCTTTCTCTGCGGCCCGACTGTGAGGAGAGCGGTTCACGGGGACAGCCAGCGCTTAATCTAATTCCACCGTCGTCGTGGAGGCGGAGGCACTGAGCTGAGAAGGGGGAGCCACTTAAAAGTGGCTGACACCCCTTGAAAGACAGACTGGAGGTTTTCCGCAGCTGACCCCAAGTCGAGTCGAGTCGTGACTTTGGAGAAGGAGGGAGATGTGGTACAGAAGTGAGGGAGGGGAGGGGAGAAAAAATGTTTTTAATTCAGTTGTGATATTTGGAGAAAATAAAGCTGTGGCAAACTAGCAAGAGAGGAAAGAAGAAACAACTGTGTGCTGGAAACAGACCTGGTCTTCAGAGGTCAATACGTGCTGACGTTGGGGAGGCTCTTCTGATCCAGCGTTTCCGGCAGTCTTAATCAACTAGTCAACGGCAGAGCTCTGGTTGGGGATTCTGCAATCGCCCCTCTCCCCCACTCCCCAAACACACACATACCAGCGGGGCTGGAAGACGTCATCGCTTCCTTCCCACATCCCAAGCTGGGTGCCAGAGAGAAGCCGGCAGGGAGCCCGGGGAAACCCCAAATTCCTCATTGTCTTCACCCTTCCCTGATTCTAAGCTGAATAGAATAAAGCAACAGACACTTTTTATTAGAACATCTTATGGCGTTTGGGGGGAACATCATTTCTCAACCAAGTTGCCTTGTGTTAATAGGTGCTTGGCGGGGAAAAAAAAAGTGTTCTTGATGTAAGTTTGGGAAATTTCCAGGCAAATTTCCAGAAGGGCTTCTCAAAGCCCTTAACATGAAATGGTGCTTTGGGGATCCTGCAGAAGGGATAGGGCAGATGAGCTCCTTAAATGAATTTTACCATTAAAACTCACCCTTTTAAGAATTTCTTTGGGTGGGCCACCTTGCAGATGTCTCCAGGTATAAACTGCATGGTTTTCAGCCATGAGAATGTCCTAAAGGCAGTACCTCATCCTTGAGAGAGGTGGGAAGGTTCAGGAACGCAGCCCTCTGCGTTTCTGCCTGGTCAGGGCCAGTTTTCTTTGAAAAAGGAAACATTTTTACTGAGATTTTTTTTCAGTTCAGTACCCATTCAGTTGTCTACAGGGGACTTGGATGAAAGACCGAGGATAATGGCATGAGTTCTCCGGCTTGGGGAAGAAGGAGGGACCACAGGGTCAGTCTAGACCCCGCCTGGCGGCGGACGCCTTGCTCGTGATCCTCCGTGCTGTGCTAGTATTTTGGCAGACATTCATTAGAGGTCAATAAAAGTTAAATAAATGAAATGGGGCTCCGCTGCAGAGACATTTAATCATTTCATTAAGCATACTATTGTGTCCAGGTGCTCTGCCAAGTGTAGACCTGGTTATGACTTCATTTAATTCCTAACTGCCGGGGAAATAAGCAAGCGATTCCTCTGTCGTTCCTCTCTCTCTCTGTTCAGTCCTCCCCAGGCAGCTGCAGGAAGACAGGCGGCCAAGATGGGCTCTGCCGGAGGGGTTCACCTCCTGTGTTTTTGTAAGGCAGATGGGACTTCTAATCAATCCTTCTCTTGAAGGTTCTCCAGCCTGATTGGAATGAAGAGATGAGGGGGGAGGCCATGGGCTGGGGTGGAGGATGAGAGGGTGGGGGGAGCCCTGGGTCCTCCAGCTTGGCCAGGGTTTCAGAGCCTGTTGGGTACCCAACATTATGTTCCAGGGTGGGGGAAGTGCACTCTTGGAAGACATGGTGGGGCGCCCTCTCCTGACCTCTGGGAGATCTGTGCATGTGTCTGCAGCCAGCCCCACTAGGGCAAGAGTCAAGAAGCTTCAAGGCTGAGAAGGAGCCATCGTGCTGCCTGTGGTGGTGGGGACCCAGCGGTGAGCAGTGCTCGTGGAGACAGAGGGATTCCTGTCCGGGCATCATGGCAGCTAAGAATTTCAATACAGGACTATACAGTGAAAATCAAGACGCTCCCCAGAATAGACCCACCCATAGATGGTCAGCTGATTTTCAACAAAAGTGCAAAGGCATCTCACTGGGGGAAAAGGATGATCTTTTCAGTAAATGATGCTGAAACGCCTGGATATCCATACGCAAAAGGCAAACTTCCATCCAAACCTCACACCATCTACAAAGTTTACCTTAAAATAGACCACGCACCTCAATGCATATTAGAAGGACACTGAAAAACTTTGTAGGAGAAAGCATAGGAAACATTTTTGTGACCTTGGTTTAAGCAAAGGTTTCTTAGCCACAGCACCAAATGCGGGACTCGTAAGGTGAAATCAAGGTGACAAATTGGATTTCATCGATATTAAAAACTTTTGCTCTTTGAAAGAGAATAAGAGAATGAAAAGTAGTCACACCATAGACTGGGAGAAAATATTTGAACAATACCTATCTGGTAAGGGACTTATACCCAAATTGTCTTTTTTTAAAACTCTCAAAACCCCACAGAAAATAAACAACACAATTAAAAACTAGACAGAAGATCTGAACAATTTCCCAAATTGTCAGATAACGCCAAAGAAGATACACGGCTGGCAAATAATCACATGAAAGATGCTCAAAAAATTCATCACCAGGGAAATATAAATGAAAACCTTGATGAGATACCATGACACACTGATGAGAATGGCTAAATTAGGAGTTCCGGGGTGGTTCAGTCAGTTAGACTGATTTTGGCTCAGGTCATGATTACAGGGTACTAGGATTGAGCCCCATGTCAGGCTCTGTGCTGAGTCTGGAACTTGCTTGGGATTCTCTCTCTCTGGCTCTCTTCTCCACTCACACTCACTCGCACTCTCTCTCTCTCAAAAAAAAAAAGAATGGCTAAATTAAAAAGACTGACCATATCAAGTTCTGGTGATGATGCAGAACAATGGAATCTCAAATATGAGTCAGAAACATTTGGTTACTTTCTAGAAAAAGTTATTTTGGAAGAGTGCACTATGACAAAATAACGGTTAATTTGATGATATCAGGGATGTACAGCTCAGTTTCCTGGGTCAACATACAGATTATTCCTTGTCCCCACCCCCCATCTGGCACCTCTGCATCAGATACTTGGGGTAAAAAATGTTTGAAAAGTTTGGAAACATAAAGAGTATCTCTAGGAAGAAAAGTGGGATTTCTCAGGGAATCTTTGTGTGTGTGTGTGTGTGTGTGTGTGTGTGTGTGTATAATTTCTTTTTCTGTTATCCTCAACTAGAATGGAAAAAGTTAAATACAGACTCTTGATAAACTTCCAGACTTGTGCATGGAGACCTTAGGAAGATTGCCAAAAGTTGGAGAAAGTTGTTCATCAATCACATAATATTTGCCAGTATTTACCTTCTGTTATTTAAAAAAAATTTTTTTTTAACATTTAGTCATTTCTGAGAGACAGAGACAGCATGAGCAAGGGAGGGGCAGAGAGAGAGGGAGGGAGACACCGAATCTGAAACAGGCTCCAGGCTCCTAGCTGTCAGCTCAGACTGCCGGGCTCAAACTCACAAACTGGGAGATCATGACCTGAGCCGAGGTCAGGTGCTTAACCGACTGAGCCCCGCAGCTGCCCCCTACATTTAGACTAGGCTGTAGTATTTACCTACTGCTAGGGAGGCCTTATATAAATGATAATGCCATTGAGTTTCTGAAGGAAGATATGAATAGCCAGATCTTAGAGATGATTCAGCTGGCTTTCAGAGAAGTTAAGTAACTTGCCTAAGGTCACACAACTCATAATCACAGAGCCAGGATCAAAACTCGGGTTAGTCTGCAATCAGTCCCTGTCTTTTTCCTTTCATTCATGGATTCCACCAGGGGACTGGTCTCTCCTGGGGCATGTACTTGCCTTACTTCGCTCCTGTTTGTCTTTGATTTTTTCATGTAATGGCAACTCATATGTGTTCATGGTTTGCTCTGTAATTTATTTTATTTTAAAAAATTTTTTCAATCCATACACAAGTACTGTTATTTTATTTTTAAAATTTATTTATTTATTTTGAGGGAGACAGGGACAGTGCAAGTGGGAGAGGGGCAGAAAAAGAGACTGAAAGAGAGAGTCCCTAGCAGGCTCTGCACTGTCAGCACAGAGCCTGATGCGGGGCTCGAACCCACAAAGCCATGAGATCATGCCCCGATCCGCAACCAAGGGTTAGATGCTGAACCGACTGAGCTGCCCAAGCGCCCCTGCTCTGTCATTTCTAACGGCCACCATGTCATCCCTCAACCCCCACCAGCAGTCTCCACATACTTCCCAGGCAGGAATTACACATGCAATCTCTCTCTCTCCGCTGCCTGTCTCTTCTTCAGCAGCTGGCCTGTTTCACTAACTTTAGATAGAGAACTTAAAACCTAAAACGACTCCAGGCCCCAGACAAGGAGAGAGGCCTAACTGTGGAGCAAGATCACCCTGGAAAGCCTCTAGACCTTCCCGTAACGGGGGAAGGTTGTGCTTCAAAACTTCTCTGATCAGCTCTGAAAATGAGGTCATGTTTGACAAACAGCATTGTTCTGTGAGAGCGGCAGTCAGCTCACTTGGCAGGAATAAAGACTTGGAACATGCCAGTGATTAGTTTTAATTGGATGGGGCTCGTGGCTGTAACAAAAATCAATGTATTTCTGACGCGGCTGCGGATGCGTTGATCGCTCATGGCCCTGCGGCTCCCAGGAGGCCGAAGGATGCTCGTGCTGGCAGAGAGGAGCCTCTAGGCCTTGAGGGCCAGGGCTGCAGATGCCCGCACGACTCCTCCTACCTGCTGGGATGAGTCCCCTATAGGCCAGCAGGGGCTGCGCTGGAGGGGGCGGTGCTTGGGGGGAGGCTACAGAGGCTACAGGGTGCAGGTCGGTGCCAGGCGCACGGGGTAGAGGAGGGCGTGTGGAGGGGCCCGCTTGCACTCACAGCCCTGGGCTTGTTGAAAATGCGGATCCCTACGGGGCGCCTGGGTGGCTCAGTCGGTTAAGCGTCTGACTTCGGCTCAGGTCATGATCTCACGGTTCATGGGTTTGAGCCCCGCATCGGGCTCTGTGCCGACAGCCAGCTCAGAGCCTGGAGCCTGCTTCGGATTCTGTGTCTCTCTCTCTCTCTCTGACCCTCCCCTGCTCGTGTTGTCTCTCTCTCTCTCAGAAATAAGTTCTTAAAAAAACATTAAAAAAAAAAAAAAGAAAATGCAGATCCCTGCTGACAATCTGCCACTCTGTGGGGGCACCAGACCCCATAGCAGGGGTGACACTAATCCCAGGCACAAAAGGGCTGAGCAGGAGGCAGTAAGACAGGGAGCCTTGTAACGCTCTTGTTTCTGGCTACAATCACCGTTGTGAGATATTAATACTAAAACAACAGAATGTCACCTCCTGGACACCCATGAAAAGCATGTCTCTCCTCCTTGCTGGCAGCTGCCAAGGTCTTTGGGGATATGGGGTTGTTGGGTTGGTTGGTTTGTTTTCGTGTTTTGTTACATGGGAGGGGGGTTGGCTGTGAGCAAAGTAGATGAGGCAATGTTCTACGGTGGCTTTGCGAATTTTTTTTTCTCTTTTAGAAATGATGCATTAAGGAAAGCAAAATCACTGGGTACTCACGCTATTCCAGAGGCCTCCAATATTGTTGCAAGGTACAAAGGCATGGCGTCCTTTGCTGTGTAGTTGTTTGCAGGCAGTGAGCCCTCTGTCTGTGAGCCCGGGCGGTGGGGGGACAGAGCCTGGAGAGCAGGGTCCCTCTCTGGGCAGCGCGGCTGGGGCACTGTACGGTGGCAGACCAGCCAGGGCTGCGGACAGCAAATGCTGGCCGTGCGGGTTCATGGCTACTGCTGGGAAGTGCTCTGCGCACAGAGCTGTGTGAGCAGGCAGCCACCAGCGTAAGAGATGGGTCTTTTGCAGATTTTGGGAAGCTGTTTCCAGACCACAGAACAGCCTTACTGGAAAGATAAGGGGGGATTCCCCATGAAATCTGAGAGTTTGCTGCAAAGCCTGTGAATTGTGCCAAGTTGAGACTCCACTTGTCCTGAGAAGTCCCTGTTTCACATTCAATAGCATCAAAAAGAACTTACAACACTGTATAGTAAGACCAATTACAGCTTCTAATCTTTGTCCCGGGTAGGTGTTTAACCCCTCTCTGCTCCTAACACATACATCTGAGGAAGAAGTGTCAGAATTCAGACAGCCCCTAAATCCACCTGAGCCTGGTCCTCTGGATAACACCCTTGATATCTACATTATGAGCCTGAGGAAGCTTTGCTTGTACACTGGGTCGCATTCCCTACAAAGCCTCTGGTTTTCACAGCCACGTAACCTATTTCTCTCTCAAGGCATTGCTTTTGTGTAGAAATTTATCATATTTTTTCCTTGGTCCAGAAGTGAATTATTATTTTTTTTTAAATTGAAGAAAATCCTTTAAGCTGTTTTGGACTTATTCAAGCATGTAAAAAGGGTATTTTCCATCCATAGTTCAGATGCTTAGTATGTTCTCAGATAGCCCAAATAATTTGAATTTAAACTCTGAATTGGGCCTCTTTCTGTAACATCTTAAAAAGGTGTCATTTATGAAGAAAAATATGGTCATGAAATAAAGGATCTGAGGAGTAAGTGATCCTGCTGGTTACAGTAATAGATGGGGACTCATAAATCTTAGTTTCTAATCTTGGCTCGGGAAAGAATTTATGTGTCCACTGCATTTGGCACATGGAGGTAACAGGGAGATAGACTCAGGAACCCGGATATGAGGGAAATAGGATCTTCCTGTAAAAGTTAAATTATGAAATCCACCCTCAAGAGACCAGAGCAGGGCTGCCTGGGTGGCTTAGTCGGTCGAGCATCTGACTCGTGATCTCAGGGTCGTGAGTTCAAGCCCCACACTGGGGGGCCTACTTAAAAAAATAGGCCTACTTGAAGCCTACTTAAAAAAATAGAAGGAGAGACCAGAGCAAACATGGGCACAACCACCATAAAGAAACATAACAGTGGGCAAGTCAGATGGGGGTCGGCTGGGACTCCACAGGGAGAATCACAGAAGCAGCTGCTGGCAGCTCATATCCAAGCTCAGGGGAAGGAGGAGGTGTGGTCACAGGGGCGACTGGGGAGGTCAGAGGCTACCTGTGGGCTGAGCACTGCAATATTCTGCATTGTGAGAATCAGTAGAGCATCCCTGGCAGGCTGGGATTTCAAACTCCTGCTCTGCCATTTACTAGATGTATGATCTTGAGCCTCTCGGAGTCACAATAGCTTTACTTGGGAAAATGGAGATAACTGTAATTATCCTACAGAGTTGAAGAAGGATAAAATAATAAAATGTGTATAAATCACTTAGCAGGGTGATGGTGGTGGGTGGGGTGGTAATGGTGGTAGTGAGAATGGTGACGGTGGTCATAGTAGTGATGGAAGCGATTATGGTGGTGGTGATGGCGGTCATAATAATGGTTGAAGTGGTGGTGGTGGTGGTGGTGGGCCTATCCTTGATGCAGAGTTGGGTACGTCTGGCTGGCAAAGTCTCCTGCCGTGATCAATGGCCACTCTCCGAAGACACCAGGGACACACAGGTAGTTGAACCAAGTTGGGTTCCACTTGTTGGGTTCCACCAAGTCTGCCCCAAGGGAGACTGCATACTATGGGGAATCGTGGGGTATCTTGGTAAGGAGGGACCCTTTCATAGGATTTCAGCTTGTGTTAGGTGATGCTGGAGGCTGTCGCTTTGGGTGGAGTATCAGAACGTTGAAATTGGGTAGGATTGGGCATCACTAATTTTATCTAGAAGGTGGATGAATAAGTGAGGCTAAGGCTGTAATTGGCAAAGAAGTGGCTGTCATTCACACCAGGTGGGAAGGAGGCACATGCAGTCATTTCGTGGTTTAAACAGTATGCTTGGTGGTTTTTTTTGTTTTTTTTTGTTTTTTTTTGTCTGTGTTCAGACATGATTACAGGAGTGACCTTGTTTTTGTCTCTCTCCATCCTGGTCACAGAGTGACCTTGTTCGATGTTGGTGTTCAGTGAAATTGTGTTTGCTCAACAAAAGAACACCATGGCCTAGCTGTGAGTGCCAGGCCGGCGCCCAGCTGACAGCTGCCAGGGCCTGCTTTTTTGTTTCTCACCATCTAGCCCCAGAATCCTTGCTCCGGTTCATCACTCACCAAGTACCTCTTTGATTATAATTGGGCTTCCCACATAGGGGGCCTACAGGGGACAATTGTGGGCATATAGATCTGAACATTTCAGATCCCCATGGTGATATTAATGTTGAATCATATGAAATTGCCACTCCTGTAGTTTGAAAGCATTTGAATATTGGCAATTTCACATAGTTGAGCCTATTTCTCGCTGTAGATTAATAAATTGTCATTCCGGAGCGCCTAACAGTCTCCCGTGAGCCCCTTGTGAGAGGAAGGACTTTGTCTCTGGGTGTGAACGATTTGAGATTTCTGACCCTTTAAGGTAGAGAGTTTAACTTTAAACCACACTGAAAATTATCAAGGTCATAGGAGGCTCTTGAGAGAATACCAGATTTCCCCCCATGGCACCTTCTTTAATTTATCCAGGGGAATCTGCCTCCCTAGAAACTTCCACCATGTCAGTAAGTCAATTAACTCACCAACTTGCAAAATGACTGGATTATGACTTTGCCTGGGCTTAGAGCCTGCCCCCTCTTCCCAGGTGGAAGGGATTGGGTCAGCGGCAATGGGCCATGAAGGGAAAACCAAGGAGGAAAGTCCAGATGCAACTACGTTGGGTGAGGGTAAGGGTGAACATTGAACTTGAAAGTGACTGGGGTCCAGATAAGGAAACTATCCAAGGCAACATAAGCTGCCCAGGTACAAACCACATGCTTGGCATCGCAGGCTCCTGTTGTGTCCCCAAGGCTGATTGTGACCTCAGTAAAATTCCAGGGGTGACTGCTGCTTTAATTGAGACTTTTACCTGGCAAGAGCCTTGGAGCACCTGAATGGGTTAACAGCTGCAGGCATAAGGCCACCTGTGCTTTGGATGGTGCTATTATTATTTAAAAATATTTTTTAATGTTTATTTTTGAGAGAGAGAGAGTATGAGCAGAGGAGGGGTAGAGAGAGAGGGAGATATAGAATCTGAAGTAGGATCCAGGCTCTGAGGAGTCAGCACAGAGATCGAGGTAGGGCTCGAACTCACAGACCATGAAATCATGACCTGGGCCAAAGTTGTAAGCTTAAATGACTGAGCCACCCAGGGGCCCTGGGTGGAGTTATTATCATAAGAGCACTTGCTGAGGCCGAGGAAGGAAAGCAAGGACGCTGTTTTTCTAGCACTCTGCTAGGCCGAGCTGTCCCCATTGGTTTGAGCCCTTCTGGCCAGAACCAGTTTTCCCCAAGAATGCAGGTGCACCTGCCTGGATGTACCTTTCTAAGCCCAAGTCTGGGGAAGAGGAGCACATTCGCCTCTGCGGCTGCTATTACAAGTTACCATAGCCGTGGTGGCTTAAAACAACAGAAATGTATTCTCTCATGGTTTGGAGACCAGAAGTCCGAAATCAAGGTTGGGGACTGGAGCCGGAATCTGTTCATCCCCTCTCCTAATTTATGGTGTCTACCTATAATCCCCGGGGCTCCGTGGCCAGCCGTCACATCACTCCACCTCTGCCTCCTCTGGCCCATTGTCTTCCCGTCTCCTCTGTTCTTCATCTCCTGTGTCGTCTCAGACCTCCCTCAGCCTCTCTCCTACAGGGATGCCTGTCTTTGGATTAAGGACCCACCTAGATGATTCAGGATAATCTTTTCAAGATCTTTAATTATATATGCAAAGACTCTTTGTTCCAAATAAGGTCTCATGCACAAGGGCCAGAGATTAGGACATGGACATCTGTCTTTTGGGGGAACCACCATTCAGGGCACCACAGGGAGCCTAGGGGACAGTCTGGCTCCGCTTGCTAGTGTGCTTCTGCCCTGGCCCTTCATTAGGACCTGGGGAGCGTCTCACAGCTCGGCCAGGGCTTTGTAGACCCAACAGCCTCCTTCCGTGGCAGGCGTCTCGGTCCCCACCCTGCCTCGGAAGCGGTGCCTTCCAGCCTGGCAGGGCCGTTCCTGAATCGTCTCTATCGCAGCCCCATTGCAGGCTTCCCACCATCTCTTTTCTGAACTTGGCTGCCTGGCTTCCTCCCCTCCCACCCTCTCCCAGTATTTACCCCAGATGGGGCCTGATGAGGCTGCTAGGGGTCCAGAATGGAGGGACCCAGACCAGCTCTGAGGACCCACAGTCTAGAGAGGTGGACAAATGGACCCTCTCCCCTCCCCCAGGGTTGGGGGCCCCCTTCTTTGCCCGCTGAGGTAGCACAGCTCACGGGTGAGGAAGCCCCATGGCACGCCAGGTGCCCTGGCCTGTCGTCCTGACACAGATACATACTAAAGATGCTCTGAGTCCTCGGGAATGGCTCCTAATCCCCCAGCAGTGACTAAGCACCTCTCAGTCACTGCTCCAGCCATTAATTTAAGCGCCACGTGGCCTGGATGTCCTGTTCTCCTGGAGCGCCAAGGCTGTCCACACAGCCATTGATTTAAGAGACAATATCACTTGCTTCCAAGTTTATGAGGCAATAAACAGCCCCCGCATATTGATGAATGCCGAGGTGTTTGCTCAGCACATTTGCTGTGCACATTTATTACTAGGCTGTGCTTTAAAGCAAATGAAACTGCACTATTTTCTTTCCCTTTGGTGGGGAAGTGCCCCTCCCCCAGCGACTGTCTTAATCTAGAGGATTCCTGGTCCCTCTTCCCACGGTGCAGGGGCACGCGCCGGTCGCTCAAAACTTCCCACGTCCATTCCCTGAGGTCCTGGGGAGCCCCTTGGGGGCCCTGACACACTGTTGGGAGGGTCTGGGAAGAAGAGGGGAAATGAAGAGCGTCATTTGTCTGAGGGCCCCACCCGTGAGGCCTTCTCTCCGGCCTTGCCTCACCCTCCCCTCCCTGAAGAACACACACGATAATAATAGAACCTAGCAACCCGCCAGCAGCCATTCCCCGCGTGGCATAACACACCAAATAAAATTCCTTTTCATCTTGAGAAGCTGAGACGCTACAAGGCTGGGCTGCTAGTCCATAAAGATGAATCTTCAGAGCATTTACTAGCTGGAATGCCCCGTGAATCCAAACTGGTTTATGCATAAAATATTAGGAAGGTTCGAGGAGGTGGCGAGGCCGCGTGGGGAGCAGGCAGGAGAGATTGATTGCAAACTTTGTGCCAACCGAGCAGTTCCGTGCATGCCAAATGGCGAGAACAACACTTGAAAAATGTATTAGATTATCCAGAACACAACACTGATTTATAGGCACAGTAATCCCCGTCTTGCCATCCGTTTCCGTAATGGAGAGAGATTAGGGTGACGGTGGCGGTCTGTTGGGATTTTCTAGCTCAGTCCCCACCCCAGCAGGCCCAAACCCATGATGGATCACCTGGTAAAATCAAGGGTTAGCGCTTTTAACCACATGTTCTGACGTGGAGGGTTTTGAGATTTGGAGCATTTCTGAATTTGGAATGAGAATTGGCTGGATGAGGAATTAGTTTAAAAAAATCTAATAATGTCGGGGCGCCTGGGTGGCTTAGTCGGTTAAGCGTCCGACTTTCGCTTAGGTCATGATCTCGTGGTTCGTGGGTTCAAGCCCCGCGTCAGGTTCTATGCTGACTGCCAGCTCAGAGCCTGGAGCCTGTTTCAGTCTGTGACTCCCTCTCTCTCTGACCCTCCCCTGCTCACGCTGTCTGTGTCTCTCTCTCCTAGAAAAAAAAAAAATCTAATAATGTCGATGGCTTAAAAATCACAGAGTTTCTTAATGGGCGAGAGGAGGCAAATTCTCCAAGAGCTCTTAGGCTGTTTATGACATGAGACATATGTCTGGAGACATATGTTCGGAGTGGGCCTCCGATGGTCCCACCTAGACGTGAGTATGGCCCCAAGCACACAGCATTTGGGGCCATCTGAGTCAGGGAGGACAAGAGCAGAGCTTGCCTTGAGAACGTAACATGCACCCTCACCTCTGTCACCAGCTGTCTGTCTATTCATTGGGATTAGCCAACGCCTTGTATGTGTAATGCATGGTGGTAGACACAGGGGCGATGCTGAACGTGGGGCAGCCCTCTGCTATCTACTAAGGGCTTTGTGAGAGATTTGAGGAAGCAAATCGGGGATCCTGCCCTCCAGAGCCTTTTAATCCCAGCTGGAAGGGGGCACAGGAGTCAGATGAATGAACAAATCTAGAGCAAGTACACAAACCAAATAAGAACAGGCATCTGTGGGGTGCCTGGGTGGCTTAGTCGGTTAAGCGTCCGACTTTCGCTTAGGTCATGATCTCGCGGTTCGTGGGTTCGAGCCCTGCGTCGGGCTCTGTGCTGACTGACAACTCAGAGCCTGGAGCCTGTTTCAGTCTGTGACTCCCTCTCTCTCTGACCCTCCCCTGCTCACGCTCTCTCTCTCTCTCTCTCCCCTAGAAATAAATAAAAAAAAAAAAAATAAGAAGAACAGGCATCTTGTCAAGTCAGGGGTATGGAAGAGAGACCAAGAACTCCACTCCACACTCCACCAGGGTGAGGTGTGCTCAAGGGGACTTTTCTTTCTGTGCAAAGGGCTGCAGGGAAGTGCTGGAGGAAGGAAGTTGTCTGGATGGACAGGGTCCATCCACAGGGTCTGCTCACCAATACTTTTTGCCTAACCCGAAGGCCCGTGACCCCTGGAAGCTCTCTTCCCAAAACCCTCTGTTCTAAGGAAATCTCATTGCCAAGTTTATTCCTTTAGGAAGCAGTTCAAAGAGCTCTCATCTTTTCTTCCATCTCTTGCACATGCCCAAGGCCAAGACTGTTCAAGGACTCCCGGCCAAGTTCCCAGTGCCCATGCCAGGGGAGAGGGTCTGCCTGTCTGCACATCCACTTCATCAACAGATGGATCTCTCAGGCCTGGGAGGAGGGGAGGGGTGACCCTGCCATCCCGTACGACTCCCAGCTGCCACCGCGGTGTGGGTGAGAGAGCTGAGGAATGACTGGCATCACCACCATCCATCACCAGCGCCACCATCACCCATCATGATGTATTCCTAAAGGTGCCTGTGAGCCAAGCCCTTTGCTATAGGCTGTACATGTATCTAGATTAACAGACGGTGGGAAACTCAGGGCATTCAGACGGTGACTGAGGGGCCACTGTGATCTTGTTTTAATAGATGAGGACATGAAAGATTAAAGAGATAACCCATACAATCAGTGACGGAGCAGGGATTCAAGCTCTTGCAGCCTGACTCCAAGGCCTGAGCTCACCATATGCCAGATGCCTCCCCTCCTAGGTAAAGCCCCTGGTTGCTAGTAGTTTCCTGAAGGCTTGACCTGGAAAGACTGAAACGATCAGTCTTTAGGCCATGGGCAAGCTGCAGATAATAGCAAGAATGGAGATATGAGGGCTACATCCATCTGTTCTTTGTATCATTCATTCATCCCCCACTGATCTGGGTGGAGAGAGCATGAGGAGGCAGACATGGCCCTCCCTGGAAGGGCTCCTCCACAGCCCTCAGGAGCCACAGACGCATGGCCATGTCCCTGCTTTGGCCTGGGAGGAACGTGAAGGCCCCGGTGGGTGTGTCTTTGCTCTGCTCTGAGAGCCCCCGTGGGGCCGGGTGGCAGGAAGTCTGCGCTTCCTTCCCCGCCCCTTTTTGCTTCCCACTATCAACCTGAATGTTACCAACACCGTTTGAGAAACTACCTGCACAAGACAAAACTCTAATCCATCTTGCCTAAGACAGTTTCCCTTAGATTTAAACCCTGTGTAATTTAAGTGATATGTGATGCATGTGTCTGCATTTAAACCATCAAAGTGCTTTTAAAAGAGCTATTTGAAATCTTTGGAGCTTTATGAACCTTTAAAGTTCTTTCTTTGAAACATGGGAAATCACACACTGCCGAGGATAAAGATAGTCAAATACCAAAGGCTAGGGGTGGGTTTGAGACTCTAAATCCATGACATTTCACTTTACAAAACTGAATTTCTCATCTTTAACATCCACTTCCAATCAGGACCGCAGGCTGACATGGAATTCTCACACCTTGCCAAGCCCCTCCACCCCGAGTGTCATTATTCGGCCTGCACCAAGTGGATCTAGGGCATGGCGCCTGCCAGCAGGTGGGCTGGCACGTGACTGTCACAGGGGGCACCTTTTCCAGCGTGTACCAAAGCGCCAAGGAGAGGGCGCAAGCCTGCGGAACCAGAGCCGCCCGGTTTCCAGCCCGGGCGGCGGCGTTGGGGGGTGGCAGTGGGGGTGCTGGTTTGAAAGGTGCATTCCTCGGCTGCTAGCCCAGTGGTTGAGTGATTGGCCCCAGGCGGCCCTGAATGGGCGCATGACCCGAAGTACCCCCGACACACATATACCCAAGTAGTGCCTGGGCCCCCGAGCAGAGCCGTGGGGACCCGGATCAGAGAAACCTTGGGGCCTGTGGCCAGGCCTGGATCCTTAAAGAGCTGAGCGCTAGGGAGGAGGAAAGGGAGGCCCCGGACAGCCGTCGGTGACCTTGGCGCGGGGCGCAGGTGCAGCCCGCCCTCAGGGCCTTGGCTCTGGGCTGGGGGCGGGGCTGTACCCCAAGCCACGTGCTTGGGGTCTTTTGTTGCCTGCGGCAGCAGCGAATGCTTCGGGGACCAGTGGAGGTTTGGGTGGTTGAGGACTGCGAAAACCCGTCCACGCTGTCGCAGGCAGAGGTCGGAGTCGTGCGGGGGCTCCAGGGAGGGCGCCCTCAAAGGGATGAGTTCGGGTGCCCGCAGCCTGCTTCTGCCTCCGCCTCGCCCGAAGGCCACCTAAGGGTGCGTCCCCGCCCGCGGGCACCCGCCGCACTCCCATCCCCCCACCCCCACAGCACCCACCGCACCTCAACCGGGGATCCGGGGCTGAGGCCGGCCGACCCCAAACCTGCGAGAGGTGCTGCAGGTCGTCCCAACGCCAATCACCGCGGTGACCCGACCAGGTGCCCAGCGTCCCCTCTCCGGGGTCTCTCTTCTCCCCTGCAGAGGCCCCCAGCGTGGAGGGACGGTGGGGCGGGGCTGGCTTCGGGGGGCCGGGTCCCGGCTCTCCCTTTCTGCCTCCCTCCGCTTCTCCCGGTCATGGGACCCCCCTCCCCGCCAGGCCGCTTTTGTACCCTGGGAAGGAGGCATTTTACTCCCTCTGCCACCGTCTGCCCTGCTCAGGAGAACCGTGTCACCCCCTCCTGAGGTCCGTGGGCCTGTGTGCAGACTGCGGCCTAAGGCAGAGGAGGGCGGTAGCCTGCAGCCTCAGCAGCCTCAGTCCTTGGCAGAATCCGATTGTCTTCTGGTGACTAAAGGCTGGGGGCCCCGCCCCTCCCCCTCTCCTATCTGGCAGGTGCTGTACACCCTAGCTCCACTCCTGGGCTCTAGGTAGAGCCATCAACTAGCAAGTTCCAAGGGCTAAGGAATGTTTTCTGTTGTTATATTTGAGCAGTGGCATCAGATTTTGACTCCTGGAGCTCTGGGTTACCTTCCAGAGCAGTAAAGTAAGCCAGAGTTGACGTGACCATGTTAAAGTTGCCAGAGGCCAGGGCGCCCAGTCCATGCCCACTTCCTGCTGGCTGCCCCCACCAGCCTGGCCTGCGTTTGCCTCCCCCAGCCTACTCCCCCGCCCTGTCTGCGTGTGTCGCCCTTAAGCCCAGTTCTTGCCACCAGCACCCTGAGTGTCTTCCGCATCACCATCGCAGGCCTGAGTCTTCAAAGCGTTCTTTGCTGGTGACTTCAGCTGTCTTCCATGGCTACACTGCAGACAGGAGGTTCGCCGTGTCCAAAAGGAAGGAGAGCAGCTCGCCCTTCAGGGACCCACCCTCCTTTCCAATGTCCCCACTACTTGCAAAAGCTACCACCCCAAGCACTTCAACATTGAAAACATTCGCCCTGGGGCGCCTGGGTGGCTCAGTCAGTTAAGTCCCCATCCACTCTTGATTTGGGCTCAGGTCATGATCTCACAGTTCATGGGTCTGAGCCCTGCATTAGGCTTTGTGCTGACAGCCTGGGGCCTGCTTGGGATTCTCTGCCTTTTACTCTCTTAAAAATAAATTATAAACATTAAAAAACAAAACAAAACCCACATTTGTCCCCTGTTGACATCTTTCTCTTCCTTGCTCTCTCAACACCAAATTCAGCCTGATCCACATCCTGTCAGTCCTCTTCTTGAAATGCTAATCAAGGGGAGCCGGGGTGGGTCAGTCAGTTAAGCATCTGACTTCAGCTCAGGTCAGACTTCAGCTCAGGTCACGGTCTCATAGTTCCTGAGTTCAAGCCCCACCTCGAGCTCTGTGCTGACCGCTCAGAGCCTGGAGCCTGTTTCAGATTCTGTGTCTCCCTCTCTCTGTGCCCCTCTCCTGCTCACGCTCTGTGTCTGTCTCTGTCTCTCTCTCAAAAATAAGCATTAAAAAAGAAAAAAAAGAAAGAAAGAAAGAAATGCCACTCAAATCCACACAGTGTACAATGAAGGCTGAGTCTTGGAGGCCAAAAGCGAGAGGAAGGGTGTTCTAAGCAAGGGAACAGCCAACGCTAAGGCAAAGGGCCACAAGACCCCCATTGTCGGGAACGAGTAAGTGTTTGGAGGCCCCTGCCGGACGGCTCTGTGGGCCACCTGGCCTTTCTCTCAGCAGTTTAGAAGCCAACACATTCCTTCCAGTCGTCCGCCCTTCAGCACCTCCTCTCTTCAGTGGCTGAACCAGTCCAGGAGCCCTTGAAGTCCAGTTCTGCCTTCTGTCTCCATCACTTCCTGGGGAGCAGTGAGCTCTGAAGCCCCTTATGTGGGGCGTTCCGTGCGTGGACTGGAACAAAGCCTAGCCCCATCCTGGAACAGAAGCCCGTGTTCCCCACCCCCCGGCTTTTGAAGGCTGGGGTCAGGCCTTTCAGGACAGAAGAGGCCCAATCGACCTTTTCCACCTTGGCTTCTCCTCACAGTCTCCTCGGACAGGCAGATTCCCGCCCCCCTCCCTACCCCCATTTCCCATCTGCAGCCACCCCCAGGCCTGGACGCCTGGGAGAAGGTGCTCCTGGAGTTACAGGCTGTTGCTGAGGGCTGCTGATCTGGGAGCCGGGATGAGTGCCAGGCAGCGGGGGGGAGCTCTCTGGGCATCATCGTGGAGATCTCACGTGTGCTGGTTGAATAAGGCAACAGCAGTCCGACAAATTGCGTGGGCTCTGCTGACCACACCGTGCAAGGCCTCTCCTCGGGCCCAGCCTGTTTTCACTGGGGCTCGTGCTCATGGGAAACAACACGGCATCTTCAAATACAGAAGGCTGTGCGTGAAGTCCCATGAGCCCAGAAATCTTTACAATGTGCCTGCCAATATGCTTCCAATGGAATCTTTTAATATTGAAGAGATGTTGATAGAAGCCACCAGTCTTCCAACAAATCACCTGGAAATGGTGAGATTTGACCTGGGGGCTTGGATCCCCCCATCCCCCTGGAATCAGGTGTTGCAACTGTGGATTTAAAGCCAGTGGTTGACCCAATGGAAGTGTTTTCAGGAGATGGTTCTGGTCAGGCTGAGCCCTGCTGTCTGTACCTGCCCCACTGGCTTAGTTTCTTCTTCCCCAGCCCGTGAAGGGAAGCCTGGGAAGTTCTAGAAGTTCTATGGAGCTTCCTTGGGAGTCCGTGAGCAAGAACATCCCCCACCCCCCCCCTACACACACACACACACACACACACACACACACACACACACACACACACACACACACACACCAGGCACTGGCATATGAGTCAGTAACTACAGAATAACCAGAATAATGATGAATGATTATGAAGCACTAGCGCTCTGAGGAATAATACTTTGTATGAAGTATTCAACCCAATCCTCACAGCAGCCCTTAGAGGACAGATACCACTGACGTCCCACGTAGACGTAAGGAACAGAAGGGTGACACGGCCTGCCCGCCACCGGGGTTCTAGGTCTCTGGCCAGCACAGACATGGTCACTGTTTGGAGAAAGCCCATCTTCCTGTAGCTTCATCTCCACACACGCGTGCTAACACACACGCGTCTCCGTTCCCCAGATGGGCTCTCCTGGTCCCTGGGGCCTCGCCGGGCCTGGAGGGATCTCCTGCCAAGCGTCAGGCGCCTCCACATCCCAGAGGGTCATGTTAAGAAGTCCTGCTCCGTAGCCTAGAAACAAGGCCCCGTCCCAGATGACTGAGAGGTCACGTGCGTGGACAAGGAGGTTTCTCTGGTCAGTCCCCCGACCTCTGGGGTATCTTCTGTCATTGGCCAAAATTGTCGGCAGGGAGCCACACCCTGCCCAAGCCTGGAGTGCTGACCCCGGAGCCCCACCTTGAGCCTGGGACCCCTCGGCTGGCTTTCCGGTGCACCTTTAGTTTACTGCCACCAGAGAGTTGGGGATAAGGGTTGTGCCGAATGCATTCACTCTCTGCCCTCGGTTCAGTGGTGGAACCACATTGCTTTTCTGCATCAGCCACTCCTTCATCCTCGGCTCCTGCCTTCTCATTGTTAGCCTCTAGTCCTTTCTGTGTGTCTTCAGGCCGGCTGCAGGGACCTGCCCCTGGATGCCAACTTGGGTGCCTATCAGGGCTACTGTCCATTAAAGAGAGCCCGTTCCTTCCTTAGCTCTGGCCACAGCCTCCGCAGCAGAGACCACTGCCCTTTGTGCACGGAAGTTGGGCCGAGGATGCTCTCCGTGGGAGGAGATCCCAGCTCGCTGACGCCGTTGCAGGTGCCCAGAAAATTCTCCTCCGACCAAAAGGGAGCAGCACAGTTAAAATACCCGCGGGACAAGCCACTGTGTAGACTGTGGTATTTTTAAAGCAAAGCTCACTTGTCACCCCACGCAGGCACTAAATCAGATGCCCATTATTCGAGATATCTCCGGGAAGAGGGTTGGCTACGTTAATAATAACAATGTACTCACAATGCGCTTTTCGAGTTGAATTAATTTCTGTAGCTAATTCTGGCTTGCTGAATGTCTTCATTTAAAATATACATATACATGTATTTTGTTCAGTGTTTTAATTAGGCCCAAAGGAATATACTTTCAACTTTTGGTACACTTCATTTGTTATATTAATGAAAAGCCACTTTAAATCAAGTTACATGTTGATATTTCATTATGTATGCTGTTCTCACACATCTCTAAAAGAGATTTACATTGCAGGTAGTCACCACAAATACTGGCAGTGGACATGCTGTTAATTTAAAATGTAAAGTTTTCTTTTGAGGTGCAGCAGAAATACAAGGTTACACTCCTCTCCGGTGCACCTACCTCCCCCGTAAAGTGGCTGCACCTCGAATTCCAAGCAGAAGCCCTCCATCACCCCCAGCCTGCCCTTCCAGAGGCCCGGCCTCCAGCCTGTGCGGGGCTCAGAGGTCTGTGCCAAGACAGAAGACCGAAGACAGAATTACAATCCAGAGCACAGGCTGAGGGCTGAGCCGCCATCACGGACTGTCAAACATTTGCAACTTGGAAGGAAGGGATTTGGGGTCTCGGGGGCGCCCGGTGGGTCCCACACCTGCTGTGGCCTGGCTCAGATATGTGGGCAATTGTGGCCCTCTGCACACATGCACTCACACTCACACGCTCAGCGACCCTGGTTTCCTGCCCGGCTCCGCCCCCGTAATGCGGACGGCCTTGAACGTGGTGTTGGCCTTGCCCTGGGCTACCGCTGAAAGTTTCTGTGTTCTGCACACTGCGTCAAGCAGGTTAGCCATATGCCGTCGCGTGCACCCACACACCTCGCTGAGACGCGGATGGCTCTGTCGCCATCCCTGTGCGGCAGAGGAGACAGCCAAGACTCACGTGGCCAATGGGCATGAACGTAACGTGTGAGGTCGTCCGACTGCTGGCCACCATGCACCACCGAGAGCAGGTCCGGGCGGAGACAGACCCCCGTCCCTGTCACTGGGCTTCTGTAACACGAGCCTATGCTTAGTCGTCGAAGAAGGCCCCCGCTCTCAGTCATGGCCCCCCATGAACAGCGAGCCTTGGCTCCCTCCAACACTGTCGGCTGATGTTTAGCCTGACACGTGTCCCTGCACTAATCTGACTTTGGTCCTTATGAGCAGTTTTGTTAAATGGTGTCTCCTTGCCTCGGCAGGCTGCAAGCCACCTGCACAGGGAAACAAAGCAGGGAGAGGACTTTTCTTACTGCTCAGGACCCTGGATCTCCCTTTTCTGATCCTTCTGGTGAAGGAGGTGGTAACTGAGGCGATTATGACGGAGGCAGCGATCGGATGACGGAAGCCCATGCTTCCTCCGTGCGGCTCCTGGTGCCTTACAGACACCGGACCTTCCAGGTGACCCTCTGCATCGTACTCTCCTTATAATTATTAGTCCTGCTTACAGATGAGCAAACCAGTTCTCAGAGAAGAGTGACACGCTCCAAATCACACAGCAGACATCAGGCGCCAGGGGACTGCAAAGGGGTGAGTAGAGGCCCAGCACCTTTGCTGACCACCTTCTGTGTTTCACAACTTTCCTAGTGACGCTGGGGGTTGGGGAGGTCCTGGTTGGTGTTTTAATGTCTTCTGATGGAAAGTAGGAATTTCAGACGACATTCTGTATCTTAATCTTTTCAGATAATTTTTAGATGTATGGGCAAATAGCTTATGCCAGCTGGCTTGTTTTCAGTACCACAGGTGCTGAAATAGCCTCTTTATAGACAGTTAGGATAAATATGGCAGTTTAGAGACTGAAGGAGGGGTTCATACAATGTCTGGAACTCATATTTGGCCTGCATTTTAAAATCATAATTATTAATAACAATACAGAATAGCTAAAATGTGTTGAGCATCTGCTCATTGTGGCCAGGTCTGTCACCTCATCAGTTCCAGTTGTACACTCCTGCTTGCTGGTTCCTCCATCAAGTCACATTGGCCTGTTTGGCTGAGGGCCACAGCAAATGCTTTTATACCTCAGGGCCTTTGCACATGCTATTCTGCCTGGAATGCTCACCCCTGGGCTTTGCGTACGGAGGTGCCCAGGACTCCAGGAGACCATCCCTAATCACCCATTTGGCAACTTGGGATGCTCTTGAGAGCGCTAGATTTTTTTCCTTTTAAGTTTATTTATTTTGAGAGAGAGAGGGAAAGAGAGAGTGAGCACAGCGGAAGGCAGAAAGAGAGGGAGAGAATCTCAAGCAGCCTCCGCACTGACAGCGGGGCTCGAACTCAAGAACCACAAGACCATGACCTTACCTGAAATCAGGAGTCGGATGCTTAACTGACTGAGCCACTCAGGCACCCCTTGCAAGCACTGGCTTTTTCTTCCCAGCAACTACTGGAGTCCTGGAATTATGTTATTCTCATATTTCCTTATTTGTTTTCTTTCCCTCCCACTTAGGGTTGTCAGATAAAATATAGGATGCCCCGTTAAATTTAAATTTCAGATAAACAACAAATATTGACACTTATACTAAAAAAATTGTTGTTTATCTGAAATCCAAATCTAACTGGGCATCCTGTATATTTATTTGCTGAATGTGGCAACCCTGTTCCTACCAACCCAAAGGCTACACGAAGAAAGAGACCTTATGGTTCAACAACATAGTATCCCCAGGGCCTGGCTCACTGAGGGCGCTCAGGAATTATTTCCTGAACACACCTAATAGTGACTGTGTGGAGATTTCAACCCAGATAAGCCAACACAGCAGCCCACACCGTTCCAGAGAGTGCACAGAACAGCGTCGTCCCTGGTCAGACGGTGGCGATGCACCTGGGGTCAGCATCCCTGGCCATTCCCGATCCCCACTGTCAAGAGACCGGGGTGCAGAGCAGATGCGCACAGGTCCAAGGAGAACTGCGTGGAAGACAAGAGAAAAGGGGGAAATGAATCTTGGGAGGTGAAACTAGGCCATGGGGGTGTGTTGGCGATTTGGGGGCGGAAGAGGCGGTGTGCGAGCCAGGGGTGTGTGCAAGGCAGGGAGGTGACTGGGAGGCAGCGGCCATGACCTCATAGGAACTGAGTATCCATTAGAGGTGCTTGTTGCCATGGAGACCAGACAAATGGGCGAGCCGGCCCAGGGAGGCAGAGATAAAGGGGCTGTAGGGACGGACGTTCAAGGAGAGCCAGAGACTTCGATACATGTCAAGGTTGCCGAATGAAGCCTCGGGGTGCTGACAGCAGGTGGGGCGGCCACGGGAGAGGTGCCGTGGGGGAGGGACGGGAGCTGCAAACCAGGAGGCCGGTAGCTGTGATGTGGAAGGATTGCGGAGCCAAGGAAGGTTCCAGATCCATGTCAGGGGGCCTCTGAGCTGGATCGTCAGGAGGCGAAGGCCCCTTCCTGGGTGCCTGGACCCACACCCAGAGGCAGATGCCAGGAGAGGACAGTCCCCAACGCCACAGCCCTGTGGCACCTGCCACCGCTAGGTCCTGATGGGAGCCTGATGACTGATGACTGAGGGCCTTGTAGACACACGGGCAAACCTGAGCACGTCTCAGACTTGGTCCCGTTTGACCCCCAAGTCCCCGTGAAGCAGAGGCACAGCGGGGAGCAGGCCGCGGGAGCCAGGGCTGGCTGGTGAGTCCCCTGGCTCTGTGTCCCCAGGCTGTGGTGGCCCCTGCGGGCCAACCCCCTCCTTTTGCAGCCAGGTGGAGCCCAGCCCAGAGGAGGCCGAAAGTACAGAAGCTCACTCTCCCAGGCTCCGGGGGTGGCCAGGCAGCGTGGGTGATGGAAGCTTGCTGGAGGCTTCTGGGAAACAAGGTCCTCCTTGACAAACGCAGACGAGGCAGAGAACCCCCTTCCTTCCCGTCTCCGTCTCGCTGTGGAGGAAGCAGAGGACAGAGAGCCTTCGGCAGCCATCTTGCAGCCTGAGGACAAAGCCAACCCTCTAAGCACAGTTGGTGGGGGCGGGGGTGGGGGGGCTGGGGCTCGGGGACCTCCCACCGAGTTGGAGAGCCGACCCTGGGGCCTCTTTTCCAGAGTGGACGGTCTCGTGAGAATGAGCCTGAGTGGCGAGGGGCTGCAGTTGGTTCCCAGGGCTGGGCGTCCCGGCCCGCGTGGTGCCCCTCTCCCCCCACGGCCGCCTGCCTGCCACACGCCTGGGTCCAACCGCAGAGCAGGGGGTGTCCAGAAGGTGTCAGAGAGAGGGGGTTTCACGTAGGCTGTGGGGGGGCTGAGAGAACTAAAGGGAGACACCAAAACGGGGAGCTCAGCCCCTGGACCACGCTGGGGCGATGCCATCCCACAGACAGGGGCCCCTCCTCCCTCCCCCCTGCCCGTCCCCGCCGGTCCCCCAGCCCAGCATGACCACCGCCACACAGCCGGGGACAAACCGTCAGAGCAGGAGACCCGCCACACCTGCCCTGTGGCCACACTGAGGTCTGGGCAGCTTCCCTGAAGGTGAAGGCCTGCTCAGTGCCCCCAGCCCGCCCTTGGCCTCTGCAGCCTCATCCCTGCCCGCTTCTGCTCACCTGCTCACGTGCTCTGCCCTTCTCCGGGAAGCCTGCCCTGTCCTTGGACGCCTTCCCCAGTGCCGCATCCTCCAGAAGCTCTCTTCAGTCCAGTCAACCTGACAGACCCCTTCCAGAGCCTGCCCCTCCTCCTCCCAGCCTTCCCCCTCCCTGGCTCCTGCGGGCCCTCCCAGCGGGCTCCCCCTTCTGACGCTTGCCCCATCTTTTCTCATGGCGACTTGGGTGCCTATGTCCGCTCCTCAGAGAAGCCCTCTCTGATACACTAACATGGGAAACCTCCTGTTATTCTCTGGGGTGTTGACAGATTTTTTTCCTTTATAAAACAGATTTCCATTTGTAACTTTTGTTCATTTGCCTTCTTGTTCATTGTCTGTCTACACTGCTTTACTGAGGTGCCCTACTGACAACATCAAGTTGATTGATTCCCACTATAAATATGGCTCTTGGTTCATAGTAGACACCTATCTATCTATCTATCTATCTATCTATCATCATCTATCTTCTATCATCTATGAGTCATAATATAATATGTAACACATATAAAATACATGCTATAAATGTATAATCAACAACTGACTCCCTCTTTGGACACCCAGATCACTTCGGCTGTCAGTCTCTTATATTTTGTCATGTTTATAATTACGCCCTAACTGCCCTACTTCGTGCTGAATTCACTCCTGCTAGCCCAGGAGCTACCTCCCACTCTGTGTCCGCTGCCGGGGGTGAGGGCTGGGGGCCCTGGCGTGTGCCCAGTCCTATTGACCTGACCTCACCACCAGGCCCCCTGGTTCTGGTTCGAGGCAAAAGGAGTGGCTTGTTACTGAGCTCCTGCCTTTCTGGGCCCTGAGTGATGAACCTCACAAACATGACCTCATTTAATCCAAGACCTTTATGAGCCTTCCCATTCACAGCCCAGAGTCCTGGAGGTGACAGTTTAATTTGCTTGAGGTCTTCCTGATTCCGAAGCACACCCTCCCCCCACTTATCCACATGGGAAACTGGAAAACTGTTTTTTTAAAAAAAATTTTTAAAAATGTTTATTTTTGAGACAGAGAGTGAATAGGGAAGGGCAGAGAGAGAGGGAGACCAAGAATCTGAAGCAGGTTTCAGGCTCTGAGCTATCAGCACAGAGCCTGATGTGGGGCTTGAACTTACGAACCATGAAATCACAACCTGAGCTTAACCGATTGGGCTGCCAGGTGCCTGGAAAACTGGGTTTTCTTAAATGTAAAGAATTATTAATTTTTTTAATGTTTATTTTTGAGAGAGAAAGAGAGCAGGTGAGGGGCAGAGAGAGGAGACACAGAATCTGAAGCAGGCTCCAGGCCCTGAGCTGTCAGCACAGAGCCTAAAGTGGGGCTCCAACTCATGAACCCTGAGATCATGACTCGAGCAAAGTCGGGCGCTTAACCGATTGAGCCACCCAGGCGCCCCAAATGTAAATAATTATTGAAAAGCACCATCCCAATAGCCCAGGAGCTGACAATCCTGAAGCTTGATACTAATGTGTGTTTGTAAGAGAAGCCGTCATTCTAGAAGAGCTCCCCGCCTCCACACCCATTCCCGGCCCTTCCCTGGAGACCTTGGCCCTCCCTGCTCTCCCAATCTGTGCCGGCAGCTCTCTAGAAGGGTCTACTTCCTCCCACACTCTGAAATTTGGGGAACTGCCTCTTGGCATCTGGAAGGGGGGACTTGTGTCTGCTCTGCCCCCCAGGCTGATAGGAAGCATCTGACTTCCGGCCCTGCGTTAAGGAGGCTCATCAGGTGGTCAGCGAGGGCCAGGCTGCTGCGTACGACCTGGGCTCCGGGAGTGGCCTCCAGTCGGTGGCGGCCTGGCTGGCCCTCGGCAGGCCTGCGCTTGTGAGCCCTGATGCATGTAATTACCAAGGAGCTTGGTGCCCACATCTTTAGCTGAAAACAACACAGCGCTAATTCGTGCCAGCCAGTTCGCGTCCGCAGCTCTGGGGCCTCAGACACTGACAGTGCGGCGGGAGCGTCCGGCTCTGGCTCTGGCAGCAGATGCCGTGGCCACAGCGGGGGCCTCACCTGCTGGAGCAAAACAGCTCTTCTCGTGGCCTCGGAAAACACCAGCCTGGAGAAGCCGGCAAGAGTTCCCCAGGCCCACAGGGGCCTTCATCTTCGAGAAGTGTGCACATGCATGTGCGTGTGTACGAGGGTGTGTGTGCTGTTGAGTGTGTTAGGGCAGGTTAAGCATTCAATTCCCATTTTTTAAATTTAATTATTTTTGAGAGAGAGAGAGTGAGTGCTGGGGAGAGGGAGACAGAATCTGAAGCAGGCTCCAGGCCCTGAGCTGTCAGCACAGAGCCGGATGAGGGGCTCGAATCCACAGTGGGATCATGACCTGAGCCAAAGTCAGGTGCTTAACCGACTGAGCCACCTGGACACCCCAGACCATGTTTTGCTGTTGGCTCTGGAGTGTGCTTTACAAAAAGCAGTGCAGTGACTTCTGCCCCCACGCCCTTGAGCACGCCTATTATAGAAGGTTCTGAGCCCAGGCCCCGAGAGGCACAAAATGGTCGACAGGAGAAAATTCTTCCTGAAGAAGTGCCGTTCCATGTACAGGAACGAGGCCTCTGCAGACCAGCTTTCCAGGGCCGATGGGCTGGGCCTGACCTGACCTGGCAGACAGCATAATGAGGTTGCACCCCGAGCCACCTGTGACACGCTGGCAGTGGGGACGTGATGTCAAGGGGCAACTGCCTCAGAGCAATGTGTATAGAGGCGACATCTGAAGGGAGGGAGGAGGCACTGGAGGGGGGTTGCTCAGGGACTGGTAAATCACATTTGTTCTCGGGTTGAGCACGTGTGCCCGTGTGTGTGTGAGTGTATAAGGGCTTTTATTGCTCTGGAATCTATTCTTATTTATAAAAATTCTTCCATGTCACAAACACCTGGGTCCATTGTGTGGAATTATTATTTCTTCAACCAATTGTGAGGGGAGGTTGGCCCTCATTATGGCCACAGAGACCCCAGCCTGGATCCCCTCTTGGGGTAGGGGTCTCCCTCTCCCTCTCCCACTGGGGGCCTGTGTAGGGGACCTACCTGGATTATTCAAGGTCCACCCTGGCAGACAAGTGAAACTCAAGGTCACTGGAGCTATGCTAATAAGTTTGGAGCCCTGCACTACTGAAAAAGGGAGAGTGACGACAGAGAAGGTCTGAGCTTTTTGAAATGACCTTGGGGTCAAGAGGTCATTTGGTCCAAATAACCCACGTTGCAGATTGAGACTGAGGGTGGAGACACAAAACTAAGGGAGAAAAGAGGGGAAAAAGTGACACAAGAGTGTTTTCGCTTATGAATATAACTCCTGCAGATTCCATTTTTATAAAAAATTGATATTCTGGTGGAAAAAATCGACAAAGGATACAAACAGAAAATTTCCAAACCACCAAATAGAGTCAAGAACATATTTTTAAAAAGTCCAATCTTGAGGTCAAAGAAGTGAAAACAAAGCAATGTTTTTTTGTCTATCAAATTTGAGGGGGGCGGTGGATACTCTTTGCAGGCTGGGGTCAAGGGGCTGGACCCTTTTGTAAGCCTCCATTGGGGTTTTCAGTGATATGATTCCCCCGAGTGTCCCTGGGTGACGTATCTGAATAGCTTTAAATATAGCCATCCCACTTGACACATTGTTTTTACAGGAATTTATCTTAGGAATTTATCTTAATGTATTAATTAGAGATAGTCACAAAGATTTACCTTCTCGGATGTTCACTGCAGCATTTTTTATGATGGTAAAAATTTGGAAAAGACATAAATGTCCAACAATAGGGGGTTGGTGAAATAAATGGAGCCCTAGGCAGCCACTAAGATTCAAATTTTAGAAAAATTAATGACACGAAAAGCCTCATGATCTAATACGTTTTAAGATTTGCTTATAAAATTGAGCCCTTTATGAAAGAGATTTCTGGATGCCAGAATTATAGGTAATTTTTATTTTTCATTTTTATCTCTATGCTTCCACACTTGTCAACATTTCTACAGGGAACGCATTTTCAACGTCTCATTTAAAGAAATGGACACAGAGGGGCGCCTGGGTGGCTTAGTCAGTTGGGCGTCTGACTTCGACTCAGGTCATGATCTCACGGTCCATGAGTTCGAGCCATGCGTTGAGCTCTGTGGTGACAGCTCAGAGCCTGGAGGCTGTTTCAGATTCTGTCTCCCTCTCTCTCTCTGCCCCTTCCCTGCTCATGCTCTGTCTCTGTCTCTCTCAAAATAAACATTAAAAAAAAAAAAAAAAAGAAATGAACACGGAAGGGAGGTTGGATAATGGAAGGGTGAGGGGATGGGGGGGATACATAACTGTGAGATGATTTGCTGCCTGTGGCTCCAGGAGCTGTCCCGCTGGGCGCCCCCCCCACCCCCCACAGCCCTGCAGTGCCTGGTGGGCCCCGCTGGAGGGGTCAAGACACAAGACACTGGTGTGGCAGGCCTGCCTGCACCCAGCCTGGGTAATAAGGAGACAACTACATGACGTGGGCACATAAAGTGCTTTCTGGCACCAGAGCCTCTGTCTTGTTTCCACACATTCTCACTCACGGGACTGTCTGGAGCTTCATTTTTCCAGTGTCCCCATCCCCCGTTCCCACCAGTGAGAGGTGGGTAGGAAGGACTTTGTACCCCTTTATTTCATCCTGGCGCCGGGTAAGACTTGCCCTCCCTTCCTGACGCTGACGGGCCAGCTTTCGGGAGCCTTCCCCCGAGTCTGCTTTGCTCGAATAGCAGGTGCGCTGACCCAGGAGCAAGGGCTGGGTGTCGGGCTCACTGGACACTAGCCAGGGAGGAGGCAGCTGAATACAGCCCAGGCCACAGGGAACCAACCACCCCTTTGACTGAGCAGGTCATGGTGACCACCCAGAAGGCTGCACAGGCTCAGGTCAGGCCGTTGGTGGAAACAGGCTGCAGAAAGGGCAGACAGGCAGCCTGGGCCTTGGCAGCAGCTGGAACTTCCTTTTGACTCCATTTGACGCCATTCCTAGGCAGGAGATGAAGATCACACCGAAAACATTTAGAGAAGGAAAATTTAGGGACCAAATTCACTCGAAATCTAAACCACGTTACAAACAAGAAAAAATAAATACATCTGCCCTGTCAGAAGTACGTTCCTGGAAGGAAACCCCACAGGCTCGGTTCACCTGGGAGAGAACTCATGTACTTGGCCACTTAATGAGGCACCCGGTGCCAGGTGGCCCCCAGCCTCGGGAGGTCTGGCAGAGAGCGAAACAGACCAGTTCTTGTCCTTCTGGGGCTCTGACGACGTTTACCGATGGAAACGCCAGGTTGGACAGCGTAGTGAAGAATAAGGGTGAACTTTGGGATGCTGTGGGAGGGAGAGGGCACTTTGGGGAGATACTGGGGCCTGTCCCGGCTCGGGGACGCGGTCCGTGCCCCCCCTCCCTCGCCTCTTCCCTGTGCTGCCTGGCCACGTAGGCAGAGGAAGGCGCCTGGCCCAACTGGGAGGAGAGCTGCCGCTTTTCTGGCTTTTGCCCATTCCTAGTGGTGTCCTTTTGAAGCCATCTAACAGCTCAGTTCCTAAGAAAGTTCCAGCAGAGGCCCTTGATTGCCCTCTGGAAGGCTAATTAGTCCCAGAAACAGCGTCTGTGGGGCCTGCAGGACGGGGGAGCCATCAGCCGGCACAAATGGCTGAGACGGCATGGGGCTGCCTTCTAATGGCTTTTTGAAGGTTGCTCTGCGTTTGATTGACAAATGCCATATGTCCCCAGTGCTCAGGGCTTTGGCCTCTCCTCTGAGCGCTCTCTCCCCAGCCTCTAAAACAGGTTCCTCTTTGCTTTGATCTCGTGTATATGGCTTAACCGTCCCTGCTCTGAGAAGAAGGGGAATGCACCCGTCCCATGCAGGGGGACGGGGAGGGCGGTGCTGCTCCTTCCCTCCTCACCCTGTGGCTGCAGCCCAGCTCCAGGGCCAGCACCCCTTCCCCCTCCCCCCCACACACTGCACAGGCTCTGAGCCGCAGGGATGTGAGGCCTCGGATGGTTGCAACCGGGCTGCCCAGGCTGGTGGGGAGCGTGCCAGGCCACCTGTCCCTGTGGGCTGTCCCCCCGGGGGTCACAGCTCCACCCCCTGTAGGGAAGTGGCTGGAAGGGCTTGTTTCTGCCTCACGGAATCATCCTGCCAGAACTCATCGCTCTGCACCCGCCTCTGTCCTCCTCCAGGGCCAACGTGCTCTTCTCCAGACAATTCCGGAAATTTCTGATCATTTTAATCGGCTTTCCGGAAACTTGTAATCACTTTAATCGGCTTCTCTCGGGGAGGCCCACTGAAAACCAGAAATCCCGCGTCCTCACTTGGCTCTGCCGCTGGAAAGCCCCGGGCGGGGACAGGCTTGCTCCCAAAGGGTGATGGGAGGGGAAGGAAAAGGAGAAGCTGGCAAAGCCGCCAGGGACACAGCGACAGGCTCGTCACTTGCTCTAATGACCGCCTGCATGTTTGCTCCGCTTTGTCAGAAACAACATGCTCCCCTCGCACGACACCTCAGCACCTGTCTGTCCCCGCGCGCCCTTCAGACGTGTCCTCTCCGTGGGCGCCCCCCACCCCCGGCGGGCCCCACCGCGGGCCTCCTCCCCCTCATAAGGAGACCCCGTTGTGTTCTGACATCTTCACGGTCTGACCTACCTTGAGTCCCGAACCCCATCCAGGAGCACCCGCGGCACCCACACCAGCACCCGCTCTGCCCTCCCTGCGAAGCCCCGGGAGCTACTGGAAGCCCCGCAGGGAAAGAATCCCTTCCGGCCCCACTCGTAGCTCGTGTCCCCTTACCGCCCGCCACCCGCTGAGCCACGGGAGCCACGTGGACAGCGACAGCCACCAGATCCCAGGGGCCAGCGCTCAGGGTCTCCTCCAGGCCGGGCCGCCGTGTAGTCAGCTGCCACCTCCCGCGGTCCCTGCCCGCGGAATGAGCCTGTTTTCTCCTCCTGTTGAATGTGGGAGCCACTGGTTATCCTTCTGGTAAACTCTGTTTCTGCCAGACTGAACCCACGTGGGTTTCTGTTGTGGCCACCAAGGGCCCTGGCCGGGGCCGCAGCTCCTCCCGGGGCTGCTGGAAGCCTCCACGGCCTGGGGTGGGGGACCCCCGGCCGGCAGAACGGGCACAGGGCCCGAGGGCCGAGCTACCCTCACGCACCGCTCCCTCCGCGCAGGGGTGGGGTGGGGTGGGCTTCTGAGCTCCGGGCTCACCGCTAGCAGGGGCTCGTGGACACCGCTGCTTCGCTGGGGTGGCTGCAGGCTCGCGAGGACGAATACGGGGCCGCTGTATCTCCAGCACAGGGGTTGCACAGGCCCCCCTCCGGGAGGCCGTGGGGCCCCCCGGGGTCCGAGCGGGAGCTGCCCACCACTGTGGCCTCGCTCCGGACCGTCCCCCCACCTTCTCCCGAGGGAGTCCCCCGCTCCCACAGCCCGTCTATGCTTCGTCTACCCTCGTAGCCACCGCGTCCGCAGTCTGGACCCGAGAACCACCCTCCCCGAGCGGACAGAGGCCGCTCACTCCCAGGGACCGGAAGGAGCGTCCTTAGTTCCGGCCACCGAACAGACGGCCACACGATGCCACTGAGGAAAGAAGAAACAGTGGTTTTTTTGGGTCTCTGTAATAGTAAATAACAAACGAGCAGTAAGGGAATGAGAAAACATACTTACAGCTATGAACTAGGGTTTTCTCACTCACAGAACTCTGTTCCTTTTGGCAACAACTTCCCTGGAGGCCCTTCGTGTTTCCCCCGGGAAGGCCCTGATCTTCCCGGGGTCCGAGCACACGCCCCTGCCGGGCCCTGCGCGGACCGGTGCCGGCTCTGCGGCCAGGGCGTCCCGCTCAGCACGGTGCCTGCCTCTCCTTCGGCGCCGACGGAAGGAGAGAAAGGGCCGGCGCCCTGGCAGCAGGAGGGAGCATCTGAGAGCGAGGAGGCCCAGGGCTTCGGGAAGGGCCTCGCCTCCAGCTGTGAGGGGCAACGCCGGGGCCAGGTCTGAAAACCCGTCCCGATGAGCAACTGTCTGAAGCCACAGACGGGAGAATAAATCGTGTCGTGTGAGTGAGGCTGCAATGGACCGCGAGTGAGTTTCGAACACGAAGCCCCCACACCCTGAAACCCTGTGAGCACGCAGAAGCGCACGTGACCGAGGGGCTGAGGGCGGTAAGCACACAGAAACACACGTACGGGGAGGGGCTGAGGGCCGTGAGCACGCAGAGGTACACGTGACGGGAAGGGGCTGAGGGCCATGAGCACGCAGAGGTACACGTGACAGGGAGGGGCTGAGGGAAGTGAGCACGCAGAGGTACACGTGAGGGGAGGGGCTGAGGGCGGTGAGCACGCAGAGGTACACGTGACCGGGAGGGGCTGAGGGCGGTGAGCACGCAAGTACACGTGAGGGGAGGGCTGAGGGGTAGTGAAAGCGCGTGCTGCGGAATGAATGGAGAACGAACGGGATGAAGCGCTGCGTAGTTTTTCCAGAGTTGTGAAGCAGATAGGACTGGCAAGACACGCGGAAAAGACAGCCGCCAGCATGGCTATGGGGACCCCAAATGGGACAGCCCAGGGACTGAGGTGGGAGGTTTCCCTGTGGGAGGAATTTAGTCATTTTAAGAGCGAGTGGCTGCCATTTAAGTTGCCAATCGGGCGCCTGGGTGGCTTAGTCGGTTAAGCGTCTGACTTTCGAGGTCATGATCTCGCGGTTTGTGGGTTCGAGCCCGCGCGGGCTCTGTGCTGACTGCCAGCTCAGAGCCTGGAGCCTCAGTCTGTGTCCCTCTCTCTCTGACCCTCCCCTGCCGTGCTGTCTCTCTCTCTCTCTCCTAGAAATAAATAAAAACATTAAAAAAGTAAATATAAAGTTGCCAATAGATCTTGTGGAGGAGGAGGGCCCAGTTCCCTGGTGATGGGGACAGCAGGGGACAGCCCTTTTCTGTTGGGCAGAAATAGGTTCAAGGGCAAGGTGAGCCACCAACCCGGGTGGCCTGGAACATGGAGTTGCTAGTGCTAACATGGAGGAGTCTGGGTGAGCTGGGACTAGTTGGCCACCCTCTCTGGAGGGAAGGTCTAAGGGGACCCTGACAGAGCCAGACTCATGCCCTGGCACCCTGAGCTTGAGGGCTGTGGCCAGTGGGCCCTAGGGCACTGGGACCAGCGCTGTGGGGGGCCCATGGGTTTCCTATTACTGATAGGCCTCTAATGGATTGAAGTGGTCTGTGAGGAAGGACCTGGGGGCCCCTTGGGGAAGGAGGGACGAGTCACACTCACACCCTGGGCAGGGGAGTCACAGGAGCCTGGGGAGAAAATTGCATCTGTGAAGAGAACCGTCTGAAATTTTTACAATATTGTTTTCAGAAATAGATCACTCATCACGCACTGTTTCTTAGCTCCCCAGAAGCAGTGAACAGTGTGCAGGACAGTGCAGAAAGCCAAACTCATACCCTGAGAAATTCTCTGGGCACTCAGAAGGAGGTGTAGCGACACTAAGAATGACAAGGGAGATGAGGAAAAAGGCAAGAAGACAGAGGGGCCGCCAGGGCTGTCTGTGCAACAGGGATTCTGGAAAGAAAGAATGGAGCAGGGAAGAAACAAGAGAAACGATCAAATACAGAAATTATATAACGCGAATTCCTTGACAACAGTGTAATGAAACCAGAGGTCAAGAGCAAAGGGAAGAAGTGGGGGGGGGGTTAAAAAAATGAAACCACTTTGAAACTAAAAGAGAGTCCCTCAAACCACCTGCGGGTAGAGGGTAGAAGGAACAGAGTGTCGCCAATGCGAGTCTTTAAGGAGCAGCAACCATGACCACACAGCCGTCAGGGCTGCAGATACGTTCCGGTGAGAAAACTGATCACCTGAATATGGTTCGCAAAATTAAACAGAGATGAAATAAGTATTTCAATGAACAAGTTGGAAAATAAGAACACAACGAACTGGAGAGAGGAGATGGAAGGACAGGCTGGGAAATCACCCCCGAGCAGTGAGCAGAGCGAAGGATCCTGGAAGTCGGCCAGGAGGAGGTGAGCAGGGCGCACCTGGACGGCTGAGCTCAGGCCCTGAAGACGGCAAGGCTGGGGGCTGTAGGCCAGGAGGCCTGACAGGGGAAGGTGGTGAGCGCTCAGGAAAGGGCCTTGCTGGCCGGCAAGAGGAGCTGGCAGGAGACGGGAGAGCTGAGTGGGCCTGGTTGAATGGGCTCGCACACCAGGGCCATCTTTGGGCATCGGGGAGGAACATCGAAAGAGGCAGGCAGTTTCCAGCTTCGCGTGAAGTCTCGGTGAGGCAGACCCTGGGCCACTGGGCTCTGAGTGAAGGGCCGTGTGGGCCGTGATGGCTGTGGCGTTCTTTCTGGCCTGGTGCAGAGGGGACCCCAGAGGCCACGGGCCCCCAGCACCCCTGTCTTGGCCTTTTTGTGGATTGTCCATAGGCCATTCATGAGCCCCCCTCCCCAGTGTGGCTGTGGCACGTGGAGGAAGTGAGGGGCACTGCGGACCCAGGTGCTCACCTTGGGCTGTTCTGAGAGCTTGGAAGGGCTGGTCTTGAGGTGCTCGTAGCCAGAAGAGACTTCCAGAGAAATATGGGGCCACCAGAAGGACGTAGACAGTCCAGAGGGGATGTGTGCTCTTCTCGCTCCCTTTGGGACTCCAGCCTCGGGAGCCCATTGGTGAAGAGATGGCCACCTGCCAATGCAGCTTGAGACGCAGTCATCTCCAGGATCCTGAGTAGGAGGTGCCGGCACCGCAGGCCACGGTGGATCTGCCTGAGCCCCAAGGTCGAGGGGCACCCCCTGACCTAAGACGTGTGGAAGAGCCCTGTGGTTTAAGGTCTGATTTCCATCTGCAAGTCGGACACCCTAGCAGAGAGAACCCCATTCTTCTCCCGATAGCCAGGGCGCCCCGAGACCCTGGTGCACGCCTCCCTCTCCCACTCAAAGCCCCCGCTGGCTCCCCACCCTCACCGGTTCATGGCAGCCAGCGTCACGGCCCAGAAGGCAGACACACACGTGCCACCAGAGAATAACTCCCACGGTGAAACCACTGAATATTGGCAAATGTCGTTTCCCCGTCCACGGATTTTTGGAGCAAAGCAGAATGACGTTTGCCTAGAGAAGAGGCAATGGGGCAGACAGCTCGTGAGCCGCGCGGGCCCGGAACCCGCAAGCTGAGATCTGGCCCAAAGGTCTCTTACGAGGGGCTGGCATCTGGGGGGGGGCGGGGGGGCCGTCTTTCGTGGCAGGTCTGCGGGCGGGGAAGCTCGCCGCGCCCCTGCAGTGAGACCCTGCCCCTCTGCATCCCTGACCTCCTCCTCAGCAGCCTGGACGCGAGGTGCCCTCCTGACAGGGCTGCTGCCAGTGGGGACGGCGACCGTCCTCCCTCACCGCGGGCCTCTCGGCCTCTGGATGCCGCTCCCCTGTGGTCGCGGAGCCGTTCCCTTCCGCGCTCTGGCTGTGAACGGCGGCCAAGCCCTCAGGGGTCCTTCTCTCAGGGATCCTGTTCACCTCAGACACCTCAGTCTTCACTCCAGCCCAGGCCCCCGGAGCCCTGTTCTCGCCACCACTAAGCAGCTGCCCCTGCGTGTCCCACGAGCAGCACAAACTCAAAAAGCCCGAGTTCGTCTCCTTTAGCAGCTGTGGTAACAAAGGACCTCAAACTTAGTACTTCAAACGACACGGACGCACCATCTGACGGTCCTGTGGGCTGGAAGGCGACATTTCTGGGGCTGAAATCCAGGTGTCCCTGGGCCACGCTCCCTTCTGAAGGCTCTGGGGAGAGTGTCCTGGCCTTTCCAGATTCTGGCGGCTGCCCACACCCCAGGGCTCACGGCCCCTTCCTCCACCTTCAAGGCCAGCACCCCAGCACCTCCTGTACCACCCTCTGTGGCACCCCTTCAAGTCCCCCTTTGCTCCCCTCTTCTGCTTTTACAGACCTGTGTGCTTTCTTCGGATGAGCCGGGACTGTCTCCTCACCCCTGGGGGAGCTGGTAACAGCCTTCATTCCTCTGCGCCTGCACCTCCGTAGCCCCTGGGGTGCACACACTGCTCCGCAACCAGATGGTGTACCCGAGGCTCAGAGCCGGCCCCCCAGGCCTGCGCCCTCCTCATCACCTCCTCCACGGCCGGCTGGCCGGCGAGCACACCCCGGGGTGGCCCACGCCGTCCGCCCTTCCCTTCCAGCTCCTCCGTCTGCCCAGTCACTAGGTCCCACATCCCCAGCAACCCAGGGTCTGTCCCCTGTTCAGAAGGCTGCTCACCCTCCTTGAGCCGACGCTTGACTGCGCCCACTTGACCCTCGCACCCCGTCCCTGGATACTGCGAACGCTTCATGGTTTTCTGCCGCTGCTTTCACTCCTCGGTTCCCATCTAGCTATAAGCAGACTCTCACAGCCGCTCAGGCCTTCGGGTAACCCAGCGCGGCCGGCTTCCCCGGGGCTGCAGCGCTCCTGCGCTCCTGTCCTTGCTCGACTCCCAGCCTCCTCTCGGCACCCTCCCCCCAGCTCCTCCTGCGGACGGCTTCAAACCCTGCAACCGAACAATTCTGGATTTCTTTTAGGTCCCGGAATGCCCAGAGCTTTCACACTTCTCTCTTGTACGGTGAGCACTATGCCTGGGAAAGAATGACTTCTTTCCTTACTTCAATTCCACCTCATGCAGCTTCCTACAGGAAGCCTTACCAGATTGCCCCCTCTAGCCTGGGCTGGGTTCTTCTCTTGTATCCTCTGTAACGGGAGTCAGAGGGTCCTTACCTGCTGACGGTATGTGCCCCCAGCTAGGCACATGATGCCGCTCAGTATGATTTGGAAGTGAGACTGCCACTGCTTATTAAATGCCTATAGTACAGCAGACAGTGAGCTCAGGCTGTGACCACTCTGTTGTGCTCATGGGAATGACAAAGACGAGGCGTGAAGGGGTGCAAACTAGGGGCTGTGGTGCCTAGACTGGGTCATGGGAGAACACCGGGACCTTTCTCCCCTCAAAAGCTGGGTCATGCCCACCCTAGTGCCCCTGCAGGGGTGAGAGGGTCTGAAGCTCTCTGTCCTAGACGTGAGCAGAAGCGGGGGCTCGTCAGCTGTGCGTCAGGACTGCAGGCATCTGCCATCAGTGCTCCACCTCAGTGTTCCCCACGTGCTTTTGAGAAAATAGAAACCAACAGACTTCTCACCCCCACCTCCATAAGAGAAGCCAGACAGGAGGCTTTGAGGAGTGTTCTCCAAAAATGTAAGTTCAGTACCCCAGACAAGCACGAGACTGTGAAAACGATTTGCAGGCACTTGCAAATCGCACCATTTAACAACGGTCCTTGAAGACAGATTCTGGGTGGATGGGAAGAGATGCCAGTTCACACCAAGGTTTGATTGCTCAGTGCACTGAGCCCCCAAACTAATATCAGATTTAATTTTTGATAACAAGGCCCCACAAGATAAAATTCCACTAATTAACAAAACCCGACTTTTTTCCCCTAGTTGTATCCCAATCTACTATGACCCACCAAAGCAGACATCAAATGTTAAATGGGGGGAGAGGGGCCCGCACATGAAAAGTTGGCTGAGAGAGGCTTTCACTTGAAGATCCCTTTGGAATGGGAACTCATCTCGATAAATCACGATGGCTTCTCGCCATCAGGAGTCTTCTCCCTTCAGATCTCATGGCCAAGAGAAGCACTGGCCATATGTTCACGCCGTTTGGTAAAAAATACACGAACCCACAAAACAAGCATTGCGCTTATGGGTAATTTTTTTTTTCATGCTAAAAGTGTATTCATTTTCAATGCGTAGAAGATCTCATGTCATTTTCCCACGGGCACAAAGAGCCTCTTGTATTAGACCAGCATTTTTAAAGCTACCATCCAACTGTCTGCAGCTAGCGGCCTCCCCATATGCCTCTTCTCACTTTTCATTCCTCAGGTGTCTTCCAAGTCACCATGGGTGAGTGAAAAGGGAAATAGGAAGGGTAAGAAAATATTATGAAATTAAAGTCCAAAATGTTGTCTGATGGGGGTCCAAATGACACCAAAGGGGGTCATTTGTTAGGCAGGATATTCACCAAGCCAGTGAAGCTTCCAAGAGCACCTAAGATAATGGGGCTGAAGGTCATTGCCAACTGCTACTGGACAGTCTGATTTCCTGGATGACTAGGTTCAATTTTAAAAGCTAGCGGGGGGGCGGGGGGGGTTGGTTAATTCCAGTTTCTCATCAAGGACCGTCTATGAAAGCCCGCGGGCCTGATGGTATTTTTTGAAGGAATTTAAGTTCCAGTGCAAATTTTGTGGTGTATTGGAAGGCCCAGAAGGGCAGGGAATCTGTCTGACACCTCCTGGGAATCTTCGTCTTTGGTAGAGTATCTGGTGTCCAGTAGAGATGTAATCATGAATTCACACAGCCCTTGGGCCTGTGATGGGGAGGGAGGCCCAAGAAAGGCTTGGAGGACGGAAACCAGCAACATGGGCTGGAATGGCTGACGTTACATCAGTGTCTCAACACGAAACCCACAGATGGAGCTCCCCAGGATTATGGAGGTGGCAGTAGGGAGACACTCTTGGAAGAAGCTGTCATGTGACACAGCGCTGCCCAGACTCTCCAGACTTTGTTTTAAATTTGCCCTTCTGTTCCTTTCCGTAGAGGAGCATATGACATTACGCCTTGATGATGAGGTTTTACAAAAGACCCCCCTCCCCCCCCCTGCAGTCTGTGGCCAACACACACCATGGTTTCTGTCTTAAAAGTCCCTGGACCCTCTGGATTTTATGTAGGGCTGAGAACATTTCTTAGGCAAAACACACATTCTTGGAAAGGGAAGCTCTCAGTTTGGGTCCAGCTACTTTGTGTGTCAACCTATGCTTCTGTTTCTGGAGAATGGATGTTATGATGTTCTATACCAAGACTTCTGCAAAGACAACTAATAGCCACGAAATTCTTTCAAGTGCAAAAAAGCCCACATCCAAATGTGAAATAATCACCACTTACCAGGAAGCGGTGTTATAAATGCTGCCGGTTTTTGCTGAAGAGACTGCTTTTGTTTGGACAAGGATATCTTCAGGGGGCTGAATCCAAGCTTAGGTTCCTTAAGTCTCTGGAAAAATCTACAGTGTGTAGAACATACAGGTCCTGGGCCATCAAAATAACAAATTTATGCAGAAGATCAAAGCTCAAGGTTCTTTTATTTACCTGACCTTAAGCTCACACGGAAATGAGGAGCATCCTGAATTCCTTTTCGGTGGCCCACAGAAACATGGCCCAGCTCCAGCTAAGTGTGAAGACTAGAGCTCCTTTTCTCCAGGCAAGTGCTCTGCTCTGTGGCCCAGATGAAAAGGAACAGCAAAGGAAAACACTGTGGTCAGCCACCTGCTGGAGCTGACCTCTGGACGATGTTACTGGCCACTGTGTTATTTTAGGAGGGCAGGGGAGGGCAAGTCTTTGCATGACTGTAGTCCAGATATGCGCTCCCAGGCCTGCCAACTTAAAGGCGAGGTCTTCCACCCTCTCTGGAAGTCCAACTCCCAAAACTGACTTTCATTGGAGAAACCAAGCACAGTCACCTGCACACTAGCCACAGGCAGTCAGTGGACTAAGCCTTTATGGCTTTTACTAGAGAACCAAAACCTAAAGTTGCATAAACTGGGTGGCTGGTTGTGACGATGGGAAGATATTCTCTTAGGCAACATTTTAAACTTGCACGAACATGCTTCAGGGAGCCCACCCCAGGAAGAAGGGTGTGTGTGTGTGTGTGTGTTTTCAGGGTGCATACAGTGACCACACGGGTATCAGGTCTTTACGTAATGATCTTATTTATTCCTCACCAGTCCTGAGGTAGGCATTATCCCCACTGTACGAGTAAGGAAATGGAGGCTCAAAGAATTTAAGTACCTTGCTTAAGGTCACAGAGACAGCAAGAGATATCATGAGATCTCCTCCAATGGGGGCATCTCAATTTCAGTGCAAGGAATAACGCACTATGACAAGCTGGGTACACGAAGGCTAAGAAGGGAGGCAGGATCTTCGGGTAACGTGTGGTCTACCAAAGCTCTATAGCACGTTTAGAGGGGAAAAAATGGTTTCAAGGTTAATTAAGTCAGAAAATGCTTGGGTGAAACAGGTTTTCTTCCCTCTCCCCCCCGAAATTTCTGTCTTTAATATGATAACATAGATTACAGATGGCCAAGAGGAGAATATGTAAGGAGTTTTGGGTTTGTTTTTACTTTTGTTTTGAGATCTCTCCTATTTCATGGCATATGCTTTGAAAAAGCTGGGGTAAAACTTCAAGTCCCTGAAATCAGACTCAGGAAGAACACATTTGATGGTCTTACCCCAGCTTCCCCTCAGGGTATCATATGGTTAAATCCCAATGTGAATTAACTTGGTAATTTCTGACATTTTAGAGACTTGCATCATCAAACGAAAGCAGGGCTGGAAAATGGGATGGAAGCATGAGGCATGGCACGGGAGATGGGCGCAGGCACGTGGGAGGGTGTGTGGGTTTTAAGAACAGACAAAGCCTTGAGGGGCGCCTGGGTGGCTCAGTGGGTGAAGTATCTGATTTGATTTCAGTTCAGGTCACAATCTTATTGTTGGTGAGGTTGAGCCCCACGTTGGGCTCTGTGCTGATAGCACTGAGCCTGCTTGGGATTCTTTCTCTCCTTCATTCTGGAACCCCCTGCCCCTGCCCGTTTTCTCTCTTTCTCGAAACAAACAAACTTAAAAAAAAAAAAAAAAAAGAAGGCCCTGGGGGTGCTTGGGTGGTTCAGTTGGTGTAAGTGTCCAACTTGGGTCAGGTCATGATCTCATGTCTCGTGGATTCGAGCCCCACGTCGGGCTCTGTGCTGACAACTCAGAGCCTGGAGCCTGCTTCCGATTCTGTGTCTCCCTCTCTTTCTGCCCTCCCCTGCTCACACTCTGTCTCTCTCTCTCAAAAATAAAATAAAACATTAAAATAAAAGGCCTTAGGGCGCCTGGATGGCTCAGTCGGCTAAGCGTCCGACTTCGACTCAGGTCATGATCTCTCGGTTCATGGATTTGAGCCCCACGTTGGGCTCTGTGCTGACAGCTAGCTCAGAGCCTGGAGCCTGTTTCAAATTCTGTGTCTCCCTCTCTCTCGCTGACCCTCCCCTGCTAATGCTGTCTCTCTCTTTCTCAGAGGTAAATAAAACATTAAATTAAAAAAAAAAAAAAAAGGCCTTGAATAAGGTCTTCTTGTATAGTCTCAGCCACTTCCTAAATTCCCAAGGGCCCATCAAGCAGCCTGGCATCACTGGGTCCCAGGCTACCATTGTGTGGTCGCCTCCACTGCAGAAGGCACATGTGCCCTCATGAGAGCGTGAGCGGGGAAAGGAACCAGAGGCTCCGGAGTCACATTTGAGAGCCGGAAGGGGCTGCAGAGACCGTATTTCCCTAGCACCTGCAGGTCAGGCTGTCGCTGAGCCTTGACTCGATCTTGTTGATTTTCAGTCCAGACCTCTTCTGCACACCCTGACGTGCTACAGCTAGCGGCTTTATGTTGTAGTCAACGAGAACGCGCTCAGTGTCGTCAGTGCGTAAGCACAGTGTTTGGAAGACCGTCTCGGAACCTGTCTGACCCGCGAGACGATAACGTGACGGAAGCAGGGTCTTCGCTCGGGAGTGACCCCTCAGAGGGTGGAGCTGGGCTCACAGCGTGTGCTCGACACATCTCTGCTGAGTTAATGCACAGTGAGACATCTTAGTAGGTTATAACTATCGCCAGAAAGATTTCTTGGCATTTTTGAAAGCTCGTCTGACTAGGAAGTTCTCTGCGGTGCCACGGAGGCCAGGCCTCCAGCTCTCCAGACAAAGAAGTGAACCCAGCAAGAAGAAAATGGGTTGTTTGGATTGCTATTTTTGGCTCATTTAGAATACCTTCTCTGCTTCCTTGCAGGTAAACACATCATAGCAATTGGTACAGGGGGCTTGACGGGAAATGAAAGATTTTCAACAGTTTGTAAATGGACGGGTTTCAGGGCAACGGCCATATTCCTTCCACTGAAAGAGGTAGTTAACAGCTGACACTGTATCATCTGACTGCTCACCTCCCCCTTGAAAAAATCATTCTCTATCCTAATTTTTCAAAAACAGCGTAACTAGTTTCTGAATAGGCCACATTTGCCAATAAAAACGGATTCTCTGTCATTCTCGACCTCAAACAAAACATCTGAATAGTCATTTCTGAGCCCCTGCCACCCAATATCTCTTATGTGACATTAAAAAAATGCACTCAAATATCAACAGATTCAACTTTATAGCACCATTCCAAAATACTAAACTTTCTTTGCACCTTTATTTTTATCTTTTTTTTTTTTTGTACACATTTAAAGTACGGGCATCCTGTAAATTTTTGAAAAGCCTCATAGAAAAAAAAACCAACTAATTTTTAGGACAAAGCAATAACTCAGTTTGTAGGCGGGATGATCTCAGGCAGGTTGTAAGTTCTTCATGGGCTTCTGCAGTCTTGATTCTGGGGTGAGAATGTAGAAAGGATGCTAACGTCTTCCTGGATTATTCTAGAGGTTACGTTGCATATCGGTATGTAAAAACTTGTTGCTCAATGGTCAGACTCTACGTACTGATTACAACTCAAACCATGAAAACAACAGTCTCTTGTAATGATTTTACGCTTTCGGTTGACAAAAGAATTGGGATGGTGGATGACTTCAGAGTCTGTGCACACCTTGTATTCGGACTCGGTAAGAGGGCAATTAGACTCCTATCGAGTTCCCTCTTACAAATCTTCGGTATTTGAAGCTCAGAGCGCTAAAATCTGTTCTTAGCAAGCAGATGTACTTAAAGTAGAATTATAAATGGGTTTTTAATTCAACATATATTTGGCTGCATTGTTAAGGACGAAGATTGTGTGACTAAGTAATGTGGGGGCTGACAGAGGAGGACACTGCTCGCAGAAAAATCTGTTTCTCGTGACACTAGAGTCACGTTTCACACGCTGGTCGTGGCTGCGTGCTCTTGTCTAAGTCTTCCATGTGCAACCCCGGAAAACAGGTCTGGCGAAAGGACTTGGGGTTTCTGTGTTGTGACTGGGAGGGTGGTGAAGAGGTAGACTCAGAAGGGTGTCCACTAACAGCTGAATTCTGCAGCAAGTTTCAAAGAAATCGATCGTTATACAGTTAACAGTCAAGGACCCGGGAAGAGAGAAAGTTTAAATTAGAAGTGACTAGTATTAAAAAGCTACTGTGCACCAGGTAGGAAGGAATATGAGAATATTAATATGCCCTGAAATAGAAATAATCACTTTGCACTATGTACACGACATACAATATAACATATTCTTTTTTAACATTGCACAATATAAATATTATACACGGTGGAGTAAACTAAATGCAAAATACCTCTGAGGCACACAGAAGAAACGTGGACTAGATTGAACTCTGATTCAAATCAAGATGGGGTTAGTGAAAGGCAGAGTTCCATCGTCAGGCCAGTGAGCTTTCGGGCCGGCAGCCACCTCCCATATATACTGAAGATTCTCGGACCTCGACGTCATTAGAGTTGATTGCTTCAAACAAAGACTAATTAGCTAAATAATTTGAGAAAATCAAAGTGTTGCTCCCCACTCTGAAGCAGGTAATCCCTACAGGTCCCTCCCGACCTCGGGGTTTCATGACGAAGACCAGGTCAGTACACGGCTGTATTTCCCCTATTTCTTGTGGACAACTTGGTTACTAGGAAACCACTGTAAGGAAACTAGAACAGTATTCAAGAACACCCATCACAGTGCTTAACAAGATTTAATGTACATTTATTCTTAACATGTGGAACATATAAAGATTTTATACTGAATAAATGATATTCATTAAGCCAGAGGAAAAGGAGGAATTTACATCAAGTTTTTTTCTTTTTCTTTTTTTTTAAACTACATTATCTTGAGATACAAATGTGGATTCTCGTCACTGAAAAATCTTTGAAGTTGTGTTCCTTCCTTTTAGTTGTGTTTTTTTGTCTGTACTGGTAACCATTTTCTAAATCAATCCGTATGCAACCATTTCCACACCTTGATTCATGAAGCAAATTGTGATCAGCTGCTCTCCCGAAATAGAGCATGACTTTATACATACAGAAACTTGTACATTACCCTCTTTTTTTTTTGTTTTTTGTTTTTTTGTTTGTTTTTGTTTTTTGTATTTTTTGTATTTTTTTTTTTGGAGATATGGCCCTAATGAAAAAATATATAAAATAAAAATAAAAAATTATTTAAATCTACCATCACTTCGTAGTTACCACATCATGAAAAAGAAACTAAAAGCTTTGTACTAAAAAAAAAAAGAAAGAAAGAAAAAAGAAAGAAAAAATGAGGGTATGTTTAATGTACAACTTCTATATACATCACAGCCCATAGGCAGTAAAAAAAAAATATTTAAAAAATGATTAAAGGAATTGTGAAGAACTGTCATGTGGAAGGTCCAACGACAGACGGCAGACATGACGGTAGTGGTGAGGAAGCAATTTCCGTTGATCGTTGTCAGGTATGTATTTTCAATCTTAACTTCAAAACACATTGTTTTTGCTCCTAGCCTAATGGAACCATTTTCCTGTGGAGAAACCAGTATCATTTCATAGTTTGACTACTGACTGACACACCTCCTTGAGCCCCTATTCCTACATCTCTAGAAGTTTCTATTGCACAGAGCTTTGGGCGATGGGATACAGTTTTGTTTTGTTTTGTTTTGTTTTGCTTTTCATTATTTGAAGAATAACATGCCTAGGAAGTTGATCATTTTTCACCTTTATGTCTCAGTGTGGTGAAATTTTCCCATCTTAGCATCTTTTGCCACAATTTTTTTTCGTTAAAGTCAATTTGCTTCCCAAAAAATGCAATACAACATGGAAAAGAACATTAAAAGGAAAATCTGTGAAAAACAACAAGTGACCTTTGAATGCACTAGACATCGACTTTGGTTAAAAAAAAAACAAAAACCCAAAAGGATGTACTTATACACACAGACAGCAAATATTAATTTCATAACTGTTCGAATTAATTATTTCTTTAATTCCCAATTGGTAAATAGTGAATGGGGCAGAGGAGCAAAGATTTTTCTTTTCCTTCTTCCTACGCTGGATAAACAAGAACAGAAAACAGCCAGTTATACGGGAGCCTCTAGTCTTCACTCACACATGCTGCCTTCTCACTGATGTCATAACTGCCCAATCTGAAACAGTACATCACAGATGACAGACGCAACCAGAGAGTTCAGGACGGCCGATATCGAGATATCCAGCAATCGACCCTCGTGCAGAAGGAATTCCGAGCGGTTCTCGTCCACCCTGGCCATGGCCAGCAGAGCCTTGGCCGCCCGGCACATCATGTCCACGCTAGGTGGTTCTAGAGGCGGCGGCTGCATGTGCATGAGGTTATGCTGGCTCTGCTGATACTGGGCCATGGTGACCCCGTCCTCTAGGAAGCTTATCAAGTTTCCGATGCTTCCTTTCTGCACAGCTATTGCCCTTGCTGCCAGTGCGTCCCCTTGGGCAAGGTTCGATAAGAGCGCCATGGACATTTCTCGACAGACTGGGTTTTTGCGATCCCCAACGTACCTAACTAACGTAGCATAGAATTTCTCCTGGCGACTAAACGGAGGCGTGGCCAAGATCAGGTCCACATTGTTGTCCTGGATGCTGAGTTTGCAGAGGGTCTCCAGCACAAGTCTCTGAGGCGACAGGACAGAGTTGGGTCCCACGGTTGGAAAGGGGTCTTGTGCCTCTGCCGACGGGCACACCATCCAGTGCAGCAAGCCGTCCAGAATAGGCAGGCAGATGCTCTCTGTGTACGCAGACAAGTCTAGCTGCCCGGAAATGTTGGCCAACGTGACCAACGTGTTGTCCCTTAAGACCTCCAGGCAGTCCCACCACCACTCATCCTTGCTGCAGGCCACCCCTTTGTCCTCGTCTTCCTCTTTCTCGTAGGTCTGCGGTGCTCGCTTCCTCTCTGGATGCTCGTGGTGAAGGAGAATCAGCTTCCCCAGGATCAGCACCAAGCCTGGATGTTTGGACATTTCGGCGTCATTGCCAGGCACAAAAGACAAGCTACGGACAATATTTGACACACAGATGCAGCGCTTAGCCAGAGAGTCCTGCCAGTGCGCGATGGTGCAGAGAGGAGTCTCATCTCGGCTCCTGGGCTCGTCCTCCAGCAGCTTGATGTTCCGGTGACTTTTGGCTTGATGTATCCCAAAGGGAAACTTCCCGCTCTCGGCCTGGGTACCGGGGTTTGCGTCTTCGGGCAGCGCCCCTGGCCGAGCAGACAGAACATCATCGATGGTGGCGATGATGCTCTTCTCTTGCTGCTCGTCAGAATCGCCTTTTCCTTCCTGCTCTTTCTTCCTCCCTGTGGAGCTCAGAGTGGGGGGTGGACGCCTGCGAGGAGGAATTTCCATCTTGCTCTCAAAGTGAGTCTGGATGTGTTCGGTGGTGTCCCCCCCACCAAGCTGCCAGTGCAGAAGTCCACTGTTGAACTCCTGAACACGACCCAGCTTGTCGGATCGGTCGACCACGAACAGGTTGTTCTTCTTGACTATCTTTATCGGGAGCTTGTCGAACTTGCTAGCTTGCCTGGGCTTCTCCTTCAGATCGGCGGCGGCGTCGGGAGAGGCCGGAGTAGGGCTGCTCTTCTCCCCGCTCTCCGTCGTCCCGTCGTCCTCCTCCTCGTCCTCCTCGTCCTCCTCCTCGTCGTCGCCGTCGTCCACACACTCGGTGCCCTCCTCCTCTTTCCCAGACTCGCCAGCCAACGCCTGGCCGTCGGCTCTCTTCCCCGCGTTGTGGTCAAGGGCTTTCTGGCCGGGGTCTCCCACCTCGTATTCCGTAAGAATTCCGAAAATGTCAATGAGGCATTTTCTAAAATACTCTACTAAAAGTTCGAGAAATCCGGACAGCTAGAGAGGCGGACAAGAACAAGAACGGGGACAGTGTCATTAGGGTTAGCAGCCCCAAGAGCTAGCGATACATCTGTAGGAGGACTTCCGCAGGTTTTGCTTCCTTTTTGGCTGGGCCAAGAGAGAAGGCTACAGGTCAGCGGGAACCGCCTCCTGAATTTTACATGGTTAACTAAACCACGTGTTTTTTATTTGCTGCTTACTCTCCTACTCTATCCGTATGGAAACTTCCCTGTTATTTTCTTACCTTTAATAGTATCAGTGACAGAGTGCTTTGTGCTCCTTTACCCCTTCTTCTGCTTTAGGTACAGCGCACTCCGCATTACTAGAGTGGGAAGGTGGGTTTTATAGACTCATTCACCCAAAGTGAGTCTGTCCTCTTCTGCTATTTATCTGAGACTTGCTTGCGTGGATTTTTATGGTTATTCTTCTTATGATTTTATGGTTATTTTTGCCTCAGGTGCCATAGGTTACTCTAATTTACATTCTCCATATATCTTTGGGAGAAGATAATTTCAGCCAACGTAGCAGCTCATAAACACAGAAAATTAAAAACCAATCAATTTGGTCCCTGATAAATGAATTAGAATGTTTCATTGAATGTAATTTTACATTTCAGTTATCACAACTCTCCCTGAAAGACAAAAGCAACTCTGAGAACCAGATTTGTTTCCTTTAAGCAAATGTCTGCCTCAAGAGAGTCAATGCGCTCCATGATTAGGACCTGACCAGCTCCCCGCCCCCAGCACCCACACCACCGCATTCAGGGATGATAAAGGATAAATAAGGAAGGAAGGAGTCTTTAATGATAAGTGTTCTGGAAATCAACCATACTCTCATATCCTGCTATCAATTTCCTGCAAGTGGGGTTGAAACAATTATTAAGAAGAAAAGGGAAAATTGGGGACCAACCACAAAGTACTCGCTTTTAGGGAACGGAGGCACACAATTTTTCAAGTGAAGGTTTGGGTGTTTATTCCCATCTCCCCCAACTTAAAGTTAACTTCTTCCCAGGGCAGGGGAAGGGGAAGTTACTAAAGCAATTCTGGTCACTAAAACCTGTGCTCAACAGTACATCACCTAACAGAAGGATGAAAGGCAATTACTCTAAGGGAGGCAGTATACATTTTTAAATATTTTCTGTTACAGTGGACTTCAGGTGATGTTTATAACCTTATTAATATACTTCCCATCGAGTGAAAAATTGCCTTTCAGGGCCATCCTGAGGACTGAAATGTGAGAACAAAGACCAAGTGGAAGATTCTGGTCCAACTTCAACAGAAGCAAGGTAATTAGATGTTTTGGTTTTTTCCTCCCCCAAAGGAGAGAATTATTCATACACAATAAGAACTGCCTTTTCTTCATTTTTGTTTGTAAGTATTTCTTTAAAAGTCTGTAGCTCAGCTGACTCGGGCCTTTTTCCCTAACCCTCTGCTTCCGTTTCTCTTCAGCAATTAACTCTGGAAGCCACACTTCAAGCCTAGCGCTGGACAAAGGGCAGCTTTAAGCTTATTAAAAGTAGTAGGCTTTTCAACGACTGCTTCAGAATAAGGTGGACAGAGGCAGAAAGGGACAATGTAGACCAGGAACCACGTTTGGCCGTGAGTTCACAACTATTTCAGCTGAATGATGGGTAGATGTGGGTTCATGAAACTGTTCTCTCTGCCTCTCTCTGGTACAGTTTCTATAACATTTCTTTTTAATTGAAAGAAAGGGATTAGGTCTCCCTGGAAAGTAGGGTAGGTCCCGTGGCGAGTCCCTGCATACCCAGCCCTGACTCCAGTGTGGGCTTCGTGTCTGGATTACCCCCCACTGGCCTGCTGATACTTCTAGACAGCAATTACTTTTATGGTTATCTTTCCCCCTCACACACGTGCGCATGAGGGGACGGTTTTCTCATGAGAAGCACATGTATGGATGTGCTTATTATACTGGAGCCTACAGGAACTATTCTTTCTCGATTCAGTGCTCAGATAGCTCTACATTTGTAACAGCCACGAGGGCGGCCCTGTGGCCTGTGGTGCCCATCACCTTGGGCACGCGTTCAAGCGCTGCGCGCTCCCAAACTTTCTTGTTCTACCCCGGCCCCTGGCTGGCATACCTGGGAGAGACTGAAGGTGGCGACAGTGCTGTCATCGTACAGGAGAATGTTAATAGTGTCCAGAGCCCACGTACTTTCAGCCAAAAGACCGGACTTGAGGGACATCATCACACGCCAGGCCTCAGGAGTAACTAAAACCAGCGGAAAGGGCAAGGATGAAATGAATAGTAACTCTATGCATGAAAGAGCAGAAAATAACAAAAGAATAAGAAAAAAGAAGTGGGGTGTTGAGTGAAATACTGATTTCAAACAAACGTGCCGAGGCACAGTTAAACGCAGTCGTTTCCAGATTGCAAACGAGATGACGGCTTACTAAGAAACTCTTGTTAAGGATCCTTCGGCTTGGCTGGTTAGACTCGAGCCAAAAGTGCTTCTAGAGGTGGGAGTGCTGGTAAGCGCCGGGGCCCTTTCTCAGCTCCGATTTATTTCCTTCAGTCTCTAACGGACTCCGTGATGACGCAGCAGAGTGTTAATAATGGAGTCAAACCAGAATGAATGGTTGTCGTCTTTGGCCCGTTCTGCTCGCTCTGCTCGCAAATGTCTCGGGGAGGCGTCCTTGGGGGGGTTGGTGAGTGTGCGGCAGAGAGGCAAAATTTCGTCCCCAGGCAGCACATTCTCAGATACAAAGTCTTGATACCCTCTTGCTGTCCTCTTCTGTCCGAGCTCCTGCCCTCAGAACATGCTGTTGACAATTATCAGCACTTTGATGGTTCAGATTTTTCAACAGCTTGGTCTGAGCCAGGGGATGGGAAACAGAAGGACTGTGCTTCCCCCCCGACCCCCGTTTCCGAAGAAGAGAGAGGGGTCAGATAAAACATTTGCAGGATTTGCCACGAGACGGGGCTGGGAGAGGCCCATGATACGTCTGAAGTTTCTGTCTCAGGAAACGGGCGGAAGCACATGGTGTGAGCAGGCCTGTGCGGGCAGAACTCACCAGAGCAACAGCCAACGCTGGACACCGGCAGTGACCTCACGCGCTGGAGGGGGCCGTGGGTTTCCACCTTTATTTTAATCTCATCTACATTTTATATTTTCTACGAGGTGCACAAAACTTTTATAATAGAAAAGGCAAACTTCCTATTTAAAATAAGGAACACAGGGACGCTTGGGTGGCTAAGTTGGTTAAACATCTGACTTCAGCTCAGGTCATGATCTTGCGGTTCATGGGTTTGGGCCCTGGGTCGGGCTCTGTGCTGACAGCTTGGAGCCTGGAGCCTGCTTCGGATTCTGCGTCTCCTTTGCTCTCTGCCCCTCCCCCAACCACGCTCTGTCCCTCTCTCTCTCTCTTAAAAATAAACATTAAAAAAAAAAATTTGTTTTAAATAAGGAACACAAACTTCCCCAGGCTGAAGACAAATCTCACTAGACACTAGAAGACACTGATCTAACATGGGCAAAGACATTTATGAAAATGTAAATACAGTTATTTATTCAAACATATGCACACACAGAAACGCACAGACACATGTGCGTATCTTTACATATATATTTCCATATATAAAATGGTGCCCGGTGTCTGTATATCCTTCTTGTCTCCAGCACCCGTCTCTAGAAAACTCCTTACTTCTCTCCCCCTCTCTCTGTACAGGTCCTTAATTCCAATGGTTGAAAACATCTTTAATATCTTTAATTTTCTAGTCACTGTAGTAAATGATTACAAGTCAAGTGATTTTGAGATTTTTGAAGAAACTTTTTTGTATGACCCAGATCTATAATTTCCTTTGCTGTATTAAAAGTACTTAAAAAAAAAAAAACCAACAAAACCAACACACACACACACACACACACACACACACACACACACACACACACACACACTTCAAAAGTAATGCAGGAAAACGGTGTGCACTCCTAGATGTTCCAGATCTCCAATTAGCATTCAGAACCTCCCAACAGAATGAACAAACCTGATTCCCACCCAACCCAAATTGCTTCTTGGCCCATATCTACCAGTGTTACATAGGTTACATCAGTTCTATATATCAAAGCATATCAAATTCTGTACATACTATGTATTTGTCTATCTATATATCATACACAGGCTTCTACTTTTTCCCAGGGAAGCTCACGGTCTGTATGTTGTTACGAAATTACAGAGTGGCGGCTATTTTCTCAGGCCACCTCAGCACTTCGTTAGCCTCTCGGCTGTTAAGCTCACACTGCAGAGACTGAGTGCCCGGTTAAGGTCAAATCTTTAAGCTCAGAATGCAGTATAGGACAGTCGCCGAGGGTCCCCTGTCTCTCGCTTGGAGCTCTACTCTCTTGCACAGATAACATCCTGTGTAAAAACACCGTGTTAATTCATGCTCCTCCCCGGCACTGGTTCTTAACCCGGATTAGCAGCTTCCAACTATTGCCCCTATGTAGAGCCACTGCTTGACAGCCTGTCGTCCTAAGAATTTCATCCCTTTGAGGTTAACAGGAGCCAGAGCTCAGCGAACGTTAAAATGCTGGAACACGGCTGGGCTGCCTTTCAGGACAGAGCCCCCAATGCTTACCGATATCTTTTGAGGTAATCTTTCGCCTTTGTTTCAAGACTGGCTGCGATGCCTCGACTGAGCCAGGAGGGAAGGTGATTTCCCGTCGGATCGGGGGTGGCTGGGGGGGCGGCCCCGGGACCTGGGCCGTGGGCACGGTGGGCAGGACCTTCTGCATCTTGAGAGAGGGCAGGAAGGGAGACTTGCTGGGAGACATGCGGCTCTCCAGGGAGCGCTGGAAGGAGGCGGGGCTGGGGGCTCTGGAGATGTGGTTCGGCAGTGACGGCGGCGTCTGGTAGGACGACTGAGGCGGGCGCGTGATCGGCTGCATGGAGGCGGGAGACGACATATAAGGCTGACGTTGGCTGACGTGGGAAGGCCACTGGCTCTCGTGATTGATCCTTTGCTCAGGTACCATCATATCATCCGTGCGGTTCATGCCTGGATAGGGAGGTGCCTGGGCCGGGCCGCCGGGGCCCTGCCGGTTCGGGTAGGGGTAAGGCATATCATTGCGCGGCGCCCACATGCTCTGCTGAGGCCCTTCGCTGGAGGACGGCTGCATCGGGCCGCCCATCATGGGAGGCGGGATCCCATGCGGCTGCATCTGGCCGGGGCCCTGCACCCTCTCTCTGTTGTAGGGGTACGGATACTGCCCCTGGATGGGCCTCCTGTCTGGTCCGGAGTAGGAACTTCCGTATTGGTTGTACATCTCCTGCTGCTGGTTGCCGAACTGCATGTTGTACATGTCTCCCTCGTGGCGTTTGGCTGGAGGCCCGTACATGCCGTCCATATGGCGTTTGTAATTCTGAAATTCATATAAAGACAAATCATGCTGATGTGCTTTTACAGGTATAATCACACACTTAAGTTATGCCAAACAGTTATTACCTGGTGGAATGTTCATTTCAAAATGGATATGGGAAGCTCCTGTAACAACTAAGGACTAACAATTTATGCACTCTATTTCCGGACTGTAGGATACCCCAGCATAGACTCCGGGGAGGGGTTCCGAAGTTTGTTTTCGTGTGCTTGGAATTTTCTGTGGGGAAAAGAAAGCTTCCTCTCTCTTTCTCCTGGTAGGTATCTCCTCGCTTTTGGGAGTTCTCGGGGCTGCAGTATAGGGGGACCTGGCTTGGGAGCCCCCCCCACCCCCCCAGGCGATGCCAGAAGGGGGCTGGGGGCTACAGGTAGATGCCTCGGCAGGAAGAGGAGATCTCTCACCACAATGGACACAGCCTCCAGAAAGCCAGCCTGAAAGGTTCCTGGGTAAACAGATTTCTCAGGCCTCACTTTACATTAGAAATGTCTCCACACAGCATCTGGCTCCTCAGACTGGGCTTGCGTGGACACCCTTCGGTCTCAGGCCCCCACCCCGACTTCCAGCTATGCAGGTCAGAGTCCTCTCCCCCGCCCCCCCCCGACCCCCACCGCCGGCGAGCCCCGCTGGTCCCAGCCTCTGACGGCAGGCCCGGTGTGGCCCCTGCTACTAGGCTCCCCTCCTGGGGACACCCCGGGTGCCAGCACCTGATCGGGGGGGAACCTCCTGATGGAGAGAGATGTGGATGTGTTAGTGTTCTTTCACCTCACTCAGAAATCGTTTAGGATCAGCTAGTGTAAGATACAAGTCACGTGTGCACATGCCCTGGTCTGACTCAATGTTGAAAACCCCCTCTATGTGACCAGAGGTCTTAGACCTGGAAAGTTGTTTAGAAGCAGCAAAGTCCTGTGCCTGAACGGCCACAGCATGATGGGCAATTCTCTGCATCAGGAGCGACAACCGCAAGGTTATGTGATACAACTGAAGCTCCACCCAACCTGTCTGGCAAAACATGCCTTCCTTAAGATCTTGTTTTTAAAAAGCCAATTAAATTTCAATACTGGCAGATAATATTTGAAATTGTTTTCTTCCCCCTACACATCCTCTTTAAAACATCGACACATTTCTCTTCTATGCTGGCACCTGACAGGATAACACACACCGGACGCCTGTTCACAAAACCTTTACTTGGGCCGGGTGTTATTGACAAGGATGGCCGTCCTTTACTTCTTGCAACATGTTCTGTTTGTTTCTGGATCGCATATATCGAGAGCTTTTTAAAATCTCCTGACTTCAAAATCCTGACGATATTTTCTAGCATAAGCAAATATATCCTGACTGTCCAATAGACGCTACTGTTTTTTGTTATACCTCCTAGAACGTTTCAGAAGTAACGCAGCTCTGAGCTTGAAACAGAAAGCACAGGGATGCGAGCCTGCTCGCCAACTCACCGGCTGCTGTGGATACAGGCCGGGCTGGTGTCCTCCATACGGCGGCTGTCCTGAGGGAGGGCCTTGGCCTGGGTATTGCTGCCCATAAGGTTCGTGCCTAGAATGAGGCATTCAAAGAAAACTTCATTTTCAGAGAACCTCAGGCCAAGAGAAAAATGAACAGTTCATTTCTGGAAATTCCGCAGCCCTGAGTGGGTTGGTCTCTCCTTCGCTGCACACACCTTCCCACAGAGTCACGCCGAGCAGAAACTGCACTTTAACTTTTAGCCGAAGGGGCGGGCACACCCATTTTGGGAACGCTGCCAGTCTCCCGGTTAGTAGGTGTGTGGGGAGTCCGGGCCGGACAGGCTGGCACCCTCTGCCTTTGAGAGGAGCCCCCGCCCACCCACTGACGCGGCCCCGGGGAGTGTCATGACATGGTGATGTGAGGTGCTCATGAAAGCAGGAGTTGACAAAAGCGATGCAAGAGTCAGAGCGGGATTTCTGGGAGCACCAGAACGCGGACGTGTAACTGAGGAAATGGTCTCTACTTATTTTCTCATCGTGAATAGAAAATGTTCAAGTTTTAAGAAGTATACTTGCCAATTCATCCAAAATGATACTGAGCTGGCTAATAACTGTAAAAATAGAACTACTCCAAACTTTGAAGTCCCATGACCCTACAAGGCCACAGGAAAGAATAACAGAGAGGACTTACGAGAGTGACAGGGTTGATTTACACGTACTCCTACGTTTAAATCTTTTTTATGTTTCTAAATCTTAAAATGGGAATGACTAATACACTTATTTTTCAACTGCTATTACACTGAGAAGCTATAAATATCATAAAAATAGCATGCTTAAAAGAGTAACAGATTTGAAGTTTAAAGAGATAAACTGGTTTACTTGGTGTATTGATTGAATCCTGTAAGAAAGACAATACTTGGACTAAATATATGCCTAAATTGGTCAAGGAATGAGAATAAGAAAGAAAATAAATGACTTTTCAGAATACCATGGGTAAAGCAGATACAGGAGATGTGTTTGCTAAGGGCATGAACAGCTAGAAGGAAGCTTATAGTTAGGAGGAAAGAAATAGAACTGACATAGATAAAATTTAAGCTGAACAAAGGAACATATTTCAGAAAATCTAACAAAGGTAAACAACCTTCCTGTGGTAGAGCCAAATGACTTAAACTAGTTCTAGAAAGCATTCTAGAAGAAACACAACGGCACATTTGCCTGGGTTCCTTTAAGAATATATGTTCCACGATAATTGTTCTCCCAATCTCCTCGGAAGGAAGGAAAAAAGGGGGGAAAAAAAAAGGAAGTTTCTCCTGGATCCTCCAAAATGGGTCTACGTCAACCCCTGCGCCAGCACACTAAGCATGATGGTTAACTGGTTAACGGAGACACCACAGTAAACATTCACCACACTTACAGCCAGCGTGAGAATCCCAAGTCTAGATTCTTAAGTCGCTATTAGAAAGCACCAAATCACTTTAAGCTTGTGATGGCCATGTAATCTCAAGAACCAGGTGCATAGAAAGTGCCAGAAAGAAATATTATTTGGTAAAAACAGTGATTTTTAAACTCCCTTCCCATTTGTGTCACGGGGGAAACCTTCTCACGACAAACCGCTGCCTGTGGCCCAGCCGGTGGACAGTCTGTGAGTAGCACACAAACCGGCCATCCCTCCCCTGAGGTGCCCCTGTGGCTAGTTAGAAACAGAGCCCTCTAGTAGGAGCCTCCGTTTCCTGTAAAACTCACAAATACTACATTCAAGACTTCGTTTCTGAGCACGTGTGGTTGGCGAGGTAAAGAGCGTACCATCCAGGTGAAGGGGCTTTCATGGTAAGTACTTACGTCAGGAGCACAGGTAAGGGGCCTGCTTCACAAAAAGAAGTCTCCCGGAAGCCACTGTTTTAGGAGGTAGTTTCCAGTTACCTCCCAGACACTTCAGTGACTTTCCTTCCATCGAATTAAAACTACTCTGGTTGAGCGCTGAACCCCAACTTGCCGTTTCAGTGCCCAGATGCCACCCTAAAAAAGAGTCTGCCGTGGCTTCCCTCAGAGATGGTTTTTACAGAACAGATTATTCTCTCTCTGTTTAACATGTTCGCAGGGAAGGATGGAAACATCTGAGAAAACAAGGCCTGGAAGACTTTTCCCGAGAACGTCCCGCGAGCTGAAGGCTGCGGGGAGCCCAGTGTGGCATCCCGAGGGGAGAAATGCAGGCGGGTCGGTGGCACTGCGCGGCCTGTCGCTGCCACGCGGGGCTGCTGGAGGCGGGGGCGTTGGGGGCGGTCTCAGGGCGGTGACAGGGGCCAAGTGTCCGGGTGCTACGGGGACCACCTGCTCTCCAGAGGCCCCCTACCGCGGCCTGAAGGCGGCCACCCCACACACTCCTTTGGCGACCCGGGCTCAGAACTATACGCGTGAGGAGAGTGCAGTTTCTAGAAGACCCTCTCCGTGTCGTCTTAGCAAACACTCACCTTCGATCGTAGCTGGCTCCGTAGGGAAACTGCTGCCGCCCCATGCCCAGACCGGACAGCGCTCCAGAGGGACTCTGGTTGTACACGTCTTGTACACTGCTAGTGGGCATCTGTCCTTGAGTCATAAAGGGCTCACTGCTCCCAGGCACTGCAAATTTTAAATCACAGATATGAAGGTAAGGATTTCCGACTGCCAAGGGGCCCAGACAGCCCTTTCTAGTCATTTCTGTTATCCTCAGTATGGCGGACATAGAGGTCTCATTCTTCATATGGCGGGCAACATTACAAACCGAGTGTAAGGTCTGGAGTCAGGAAGGAGCCCAATATCCCCATCTCTCACCCCATATATGGGTCTTGAGAGAGCCCCTCCCCTGGAGTATGGGTAGAACCCATGAATATGACGGACATATGGCTCCAAGGATTACATTGCACTCGATGGCCAAGGGATTTCACAGATGTAACAAGTTACTAGTCAGCTGACTGGCAGTCAACTAAAAGGGAGACTATCCAGGTGCGCCCCTTCAGTCTGTGTCTAGAAGTTAGAGACACCCGCCGGCTGGCCTTAAAGAAGCACCCACCACGCAGTGGGGAAGGCTACATGTTCGGAAGGGTGGCAGCCTCTAGGACCGTGAAGGCCCCACATGACAGTCAACAAGACAATGTGACCTCAGTCCTACGACTGCGAGGAACCAAATCTGCCACCAACCGCAACGAGCTTGGAGAAGGACCCTGAGTCCTGGCCGATGCACTGACGTCGGCCGTGTAAGGCCCTGAGCCGAGAGACCACAGGAATGTAGGATCATAAACTGATGTTGTTTTAGGCTGCTGAGTTTGTGGTAATTTGTTACGAAGTAAGGTAGCAAACGAACATAGGCCCTTTCCTGGGGTAGGTTACGAAACTTGTGAATTTAATTCCTTGTCTATAAAGTAAGGTTGGTAACAACACTTCATGGAGTGGTTGTGAGAAAGAGATGCATATACCGTTGACCCTTCTTGCACGGGTTAGAGGTGCTCACTCCTGCGAAGTTGAAAATCCATGTACAACTTTGGACTCCTCGTTAAAATTAACTACTAGTGGGCCACTGTTGACCAGAAGCCTTACTGATAATGCAAATAGTCAATCAATACCTAGTTTGTATGTTATATGTATTATATACTGTATTCTTAAAGCTGAAGAAAAGAAAATTGTAAGAGAAAACACATTTATGGGTGTATTTATGGGTGTATGGGTGAGCCTGGCTGGCTCAGTTGGTTAAGCATCTGAATCCTGATTTTGGCTCAGGTCATGGTCTCTTGGTTTATGAGATCGACCCCCATGTTGGGCTCTGTGCCGACAATGCGGAGCCTGCTTGAGATTCTCTCTCCCTCTCCCTGGCTTGCAGGTGTGCTCTCTTTCTCTCTCTCTCAAAATAAATGAACTTAAAAAAAAATAAAGAAAATACATTTACAGTACTATACAACCTATTTACTGAAACAAATCTGTGCATAGGTGGTGCTGTGCAGTATAAACCTGTGTTGTTTAAGGGCCAGCTGCACGGGTAACGTTAGTTCCCTTCCCTTATGGGGGAAAAAAGTAAAAACCTTAGCATGAACACCTACTGACGGACACACTCCAAAATCAGGATAAGGAAAATCACCAGGGGATTAAGAATAACTCAAGAATGGATGAAATACAAGTATTTCTATCAGGATGTAGAGTGCCAATTAGGTCAAACATGCAAATTAGCATCAGCTCAGAGCCTGAAGGAAATTGGGTCAAGCCCAAAAACTAGCCTGTAGGCAAATTAGACATTCTAATGCAAATCTTAATTGATATACAGTGCTACTACCTTTCTTCATCCTAGGAAGGTTACTTTTATGTGACATAAAGCCAAAGCTGATTAAACTTTTGCGAGCTGATGGAATTTGTGAGGCTAGAACCGAGGTGCAGACGGTGAGTCTAACACGGGTGGGGTGCTCTGGGCATCGCGGTGTGCTTCCCATACTTCATCTTATTTAATCTCAAGTCCACATGTGGTAGAATAAGTGTCGATGTTACTTTCCATTTTATAAATGTAAGAAGAGAAACAGACAAACATTAAAGGGGTAATTAAAGTGAAATAGCTTAATTTTTTGAGACACAAAATAATTCTTTAAGAATCAGTAAGGAAAAAGACAATCAAATTTAAAAAAATGGGTAAACACATAAATGGACATTCTGAAAAAAGAAAAACAAGTGGCCAATCATATGAAAAGATGTGTGACTTCACTAGTAATTAAAGAAATGCAAGTTAAAACTATGAAGCCCCCACCCCCCATCTGATTGGCAACTATTAAAAGGACTGATAACGATCATCCTTGGTAAGGGAGTGAGGGCCCGCGCACTGTCCCATGCCCATGTTAAAGAGTATTACGCTGGTGTAACTTTGTCACTACCTGCTGCGGCAGGCTGGATTTCGGCGAACCCCCAAGGAAGCACGTGTCTGGGTATTTACAGCTTGTGAAGTCCCCTCCCGCAGTGAGGCTGGGCCTGGTCACGTGACCAGCTTTGCCGATGGGGTGCCGGCTAAGGTGATGACACAGAGGGTCACGTGTGCCTACAATTAGGGTTCGTTCTCCTGGGAGTGCTCCTTGTAACCCATCCACCGAGCCACGAGGCACCCCGGAAGCTCCGCGGGACGGCCCACGGGGGAGGCCCCCTCGCCAACAGTTCTGGACGAGTTCCCAGCAGGGCCTCCAGATGATTCCGGCCATGCAAGTGATCCCGGGTCCAGCAGAGTCCCTAATCAGGCTTCCAGGTGACCGCGGCGGCCAGGGGTCCCACTGACAACACGCAGAATGAAGAACCACCCACCAGAGGACTGTGAGATGTAATTTAACCAAGGGTGGTTGTTTAAAGCCACTTTTTGTGGTAGTTTGTTATGGAGGAAAAGATACTCTGTCAACTAAAAAAAAAGTTCACATCCCTTGATTCATTTTTTTTTTTTTTAAATGTTTTTATTTATTTATAGGAGAGAGAGAGAGAGACAGCGTGAGCAGGGGAGGAGTCAGAGAGAGGGAGTCACAGACTGAAGCAGGCTCCAGGCTCTGAGGTGGCAGTCAGCACAGAGCCCGACGCGGGGCTCGAACCCACGAACCGCGAGATCATGACCTGAGCGACAGTCGGACGCTTAACCGACTAAGCCACCCGGGCGCCCCGATTCAGTTACTCTTTTAGGAATCTATTTCACAGACATGCTCTTAAATGTGTGAAAAAACAACTATACTTCAATAACCACGGCTTCATCTTTAATAAGAGCAAAATATGATGAAACAACACATTCATGACTAGAGCACTAAGAAGAAAAGGCTTATGTATAAAGCTATTAATGGGGATTGAAAATATACTGTTTAGATATACTACATGTAAATATTCACTTACTGTTCACTTATAAGCAATTACCAGTCCTGCGATCAGGAAGGAATTAAGGAAATGGTAGGGAAGGCAGTGGGCGGGGCCAGGGCTGTTCAGGGCCACTGAGGCTGGACGAGCTCTGGCGTTCGCTCCCCAGCGCACGGTGGGTCAGTAGCAGCATCAAGGAGCCGCGCTTCCCCTCATGTTGGTCATTACATAAAAAATCTGAGCACAACCAAGTTCACCAATACAACAATGTGAACTGAGGAATGTGAAACTTTGTATCAGGGTCAAGGCTATACAAAAATTTGTTTCCTCTGGGTTTTCTGTTTATCCGCTTTAAGCTGGTGCTAAACGCGCCGGCACTGTAGGGTGGCAGTCGAGCTGAAAAAAACCGGGGCGACATGAGGGGCTCCCCTCTGGGCCCCGCGTCACTTATAGTTGATGAAGACACAGCATACAGCTTGCGAGTGCCTGACAAGGTAAACCACAACCATCCCCTCCACCCAATTATTTCCACCCTAAGAAAAACTGGACGCACACAGAAGCCAAAGGACTACAACTCTCAGTGTCTAACACAGCATACAGGTGCGCTACCGGAATGGTTCACCTAGCTCTTGCAGCCGGATTCCAAACGCTACTAATTATTTTCCCAGGTTGCTGTCACATTTTCAGAGTCTAAAAATGGGATACGAGCACCATCAGCAAGAACAAAATGTTCTAATATCTCAGACCACTAAGAAAAATAACTACCTCCAACGTTTACAAGCCTTTTGGGTTTCTGAACTTATGGATTTATTGCGTGTTCCATAGAATATTCGCTTGGAACAGACAGCTCTGAAACTTTTTGAAGCGAAAAATTATAGATTATCTTGCTCTGTGGAACATACCTGAGATGTTACATTAAAAACAGACGTGAACCCTAATCTCATTTGGTAGTTAAATGATACATGCCTAATACCTAAAATTTTGCAATGGTTTGTTTTTGCTTTTCCCTGGCCCATAATAGTTGTGAAAACCAAGGCTCTGGGTTTTACGTTTCTCTCAACTTAAGACAACATATCGAGGAATTCACATGCCCCAAACATCTAAATAGAGGCACCGCTGTTTAAGGAATCCGAAGAAGTACTTCGTGAAAACGGTATTCGCTTTTTCTGTATTTCTTTCAACGATATTCACATCATGCCGCAATTTCACAGCCCGACCGCATCAGGAAGGGTGCCCGAGAGCTTGGAGCGCGTGGGCCTTGCGAGGTGCCCAGAGGGCAGAGGCTTAGATGCTACATTCTCAGCCAAGTGAGCGCTGGGGACAGATAAGCATAAAGGGAAAGGCCACACTGGGTGCTTGCTAACGTCTGCCAGAACTCTCCCAATTCCTGGCGATCCTGTCCAGCCCACAGTGCTTGATCCCACTCCTCTGCCGAGTTCCCTGAAATGATTCCTAATTCCAACGCTCTGCCCAGCTCCAGACAGGTCACATTCCGCCACCTACCGCCTCAACACATCCCAAAGTCAACGCGGGATTTCCCGCTCTCGCTGCCCCCGCAGCTGCCCACAGCGCAGGCCCCTACCGTGAGCGCTAACAGTGGGTCCCTTCCCAGGCGGGCGTCTCCAAGGTAGTAAGGTCGTCGCCCTCTCAGTTCTGCTCACTTGGTTCGCTCCCCTTGACCCCCACGATCAGTCCAGCAAGCCCGGCCTGTTCTGAGTCCAGAACGTGTGATGAGTGTTTCTCTCTGCGCTGCCGGAATGTGACCCTGCCTGTCATCTCTCCCCTGGACCATCACAGTGGTCCCTCCAGCACACTCTTCATAGATGCCCAGTTATTTGTTTTTTAACAAAAGACCTAGGGGCACCTGGGTGGCTCAGTCGGTTAAGAGTCTGACTTTGGCTCAGGTCATGATCTCACAGTTTGTGGGTTCAAGCCCTGCAATGGGCTCTAGCTGACGGCCCAGAGCCTGGAGCCTGCTTCGGATTCTGTGTCTCTCTCTTTCTTTGCCCCTCCCCCACTTGTGTTCTGTCTCTCTCTCTCTCTCTCAAAAATAAGTAAACATTAAAAAAAAAAGACCTAGTCATGTCACTTCCTGCAGGACATCTTGAGGCGAAGGTACAAATCCAGACTCATCCCCAAGCCCAGGGAGGCTGAAAGCTCCAGCCCGGTGGCCCTGATGGCTTCGGTACCCTCAGCCTGCCCTCCCCCCGCCCCCCTGCCCATTATCCCCAGACGCCTTTGACCTCCTCAAACATGCCAAGCCCGCTCCTGCCTCAGGCCTCCCCCCTCCCCTGCTCTTCTCTACTCCTCATTCCTCAGGTCTTGGCAGATAACCGACACCTCCTCAAAGCCCTCCCCTCCCGACCACGTCCTTCTCAGGTGTCTTTCCCTTCCACGACTCCCACCCTCGGTCACGGCACCTGGTGTCTTTCCTTCCATCAACCGCCACATTTAATTATGCATTTGGGGTTTCACTCACTTTTTGTTTGTTCCCCTAAGCCACTGTCAACTCCAGGAGGAACTACGTCTGGTTCATCCCACTACCTGGCACCCAGGCCCTGCCCAGCCCACGGATATACAACAACGGCCGCAGCGCGAGGGAGCGAAGTCATTCTTCAGTGGGCTTTTTGTACATGAACTCCATCCTCATCACCCCCTTTAGGCAGGTCCTGTTATTACCCCAATTCCTAGATGAGGAAACTGAGGCACAGAGCTACTGAGTCCTTTTCCCAAGGCTGGAACTCTAGCAGGTTGGGGGACTGCGATCAGACACGTCTCGAATGGGTAAGTGGGTTGGCTGTGCAGGGGGCAGAGAGGAAAACGCCCTCTGGGCCAAGCCTGGTCCCTCAGCATTTACCTTTTCTCATTCCACCGAAGGGGTCCTTGTTGGGCTCGTAGGGCATCCTTCCCATCACGTCAGGCATGCTCATGCTCTGCTGGTAGGGGGCGCTCGGGGTCATGGAGTTCCGTTTCGGGAACGATGAGTCACTGGCGTCTGAGAAGGGGTCGTGCACACTGACTGCGCTGCTTCTGAAGAGACGAGCAAAAGGGAAGCGTAAGGAAATAGCAGGAGTTGCCGCCAGCTGCCCGTTCGGAAAACGAGCTTAACTTGAAACCCTGTAATGTAAAAACCATCCGAAAAGTTGCATGAAAGAAACTAGTTCTGGGCAACATTTAGAAACTCGTGAGGCAATAATACCCCTTTCCCTCTACAGTTTGCTCCCGAACGTCGCGAGATCGGAAAGTGCGAGGTCGTGTGGATCCTCTACCGTACAGACCTTCCACCTTGCATTGGGGTCAACTGTCCATGAGGGGTGGACGCTGGAGTCGGTGGCTTCAGGTCGCCTGGGAGGTCTGCCATCGAATTGCTGCCGGTTGACTGGGGGGTCTGTGGGCCTTGCAAGGATCCTGAGTTCGCTGCGAGGCGGAATAAGAAGACAAGGAAACGCTAGAGGTTATCGATAAGCTCACCCTTCCTACTTGTTTTAAAAAAAAAAAAAGGAAAGAAAACAAGACACCATCTGATTAGAAATGGTAACAATATCCATTACTGGTAATGACGTAGTAAAATTAGTTGCTCTTATATTATTTATAGAGAAAATTACTAAAAGGTTTTTTTTGTTTTTTTGTTTTCCAGTAATTTGTTTGGCAACATACTTCATTTGTGAGCCATAAAACATATTTCTACCTCTTGACTGGGTAATTGCTTTCTTGGGCATTTATCTCAAAGAAAATAATCTAATATATAAAAAAGGCTTTAGGCAGAAAAATGTTTATTTCAGTGTTGTTTATAATGGAGATAATCTAAATGCCTCTGAGTAAAGAAAAAAATGGGATGAAAAATTTGGTACACCGGCTTGATGGACTATTGTGCTATTTTAGGGGAAAAAAATTAGAAAAATTAGTACCAGGTCTTAGGGGATGAGAAATGTTTATGTTGAAACGCAATGACACAAGTTAGTAATGAGCCTTATGTCACTTCAGTGCCTCCTCAATGTCTGGGTGTGTCTATACTCTGTCATTAACAAAGTCATTTCCAGAGCTATGGAATCAGGTTTGTTATTACAAAATCTGAAGTCATGTTCTTTGGAGTTCTTTAATGTCATTATCAGAGTCGCAAGATTTGGCTTTAATTACGTTCTAATAACACAACTCAAAATTGAGCAGATCTCTTCAAAACTTCAGATCATCTTATTGGAAAACCTAGTATTTTAAGGGTTCTTGCTGTACCATCAGCCTCTGCAGGTTAGGTGCTTGACAGACATTGGTTTCATTTATTAAGCAAATACTTGCTCAAAAACTAACATGCTTACTATACTGCAAGCTTGGTTTCTGCTGCTGGCGTGGCAGTGTGCAAACTGATAAGAAAGCAACAAAGACACAAATTCCTGCCCCCGTGGGGTTTCTAGTAAATGCTTTCGGAGCTGCTACACACGGCAGAATTAGTGGCGGCCTGTGCGGAATGATGCCGTACAAGTCATCAGCTCTAGTCCCTTTCCTCCGAGGTGTCCAAGGCTCACTACAATCACCACCGGACACATTTGACCGCGGAGTAAACAGGGTTCAACAAACCACTGGAGAGGAGAGAACGCACTGGAGTCAGAGATGGAAAGGAGTCCAGCGCTTCGACTCAGAAAGCCGCGGCTGAACACAGCCGTCTCCAGCCCGGGTCGGCCTGGGCCAGGCGCACTTGGGTATGAGTCCCAAGCACGGGCTGTCGGGGCCCCGCGTTCTGTATGAGGTGCCCTGTGGGTGCCCGGGACCAGAGGGACTCGGGGAAGTTCTCAGGGATGCCAGGGGGACTAACTTTAAAGGTAGATAATCTTTTACATGTTGGTATCTCAAAAGAGAAGCTTAGGAATGCATGCTTATCAATCAGATTCTGGTGAAACCCTGGAAATGCATATTAAAAAGGTAGATGGTAATAAAAGAAAAAAGTGGAGTCTTCTATGAATACGTAAGGATAATCGTATTGATGTGACTGCCCCACAGAGCGGGCAGGAGAAACAATGTGCTTCTGGGTTTTGTAAAAAAATCTTTTTCTTATGTTCATTTATTTAAAAAAATTTTTTAAATGTTGTATTTGTTTTTGAGAGAGAGAGAGAGAGAGACAGTGTGAGCAGAGAGAGGGAGATACAGAACCTGAAGCAGGCTCCAGGCTCTGAGCTAGCTGTCAGCACGTGGGGCTCAAACCCACAAACCGTGATATCATGACCTGAGCCGAAATTGGATGCTTAACCGACTGAGCCACCCAGGCGCCCCGTTATTTACTTTTTAGAGAAGAGAGAGAGAGAGAGAATCCGAAGCAGGCTCTAGGCTCTGAGCTGTCAGCACAGAGCCCAACGTGGGGCTCAAACCCAAAAACTCAGATCATGATGTAAGCAAAAGTCGGATGCTCAACCGACTGAGCCACCCAGGCCCCGCGAAATAATGCGCTTCTTAAATCACGGAGCCGACTCCACAGCGGCCTATATGGCTTCTTTGGAAACACGGTTCATGGGCTGTGATTTCAGAGTTACCCTTATTTACAAGCATTCACATTTACAGCCAATAAAAAAAAAAAAGAAAAAAATTCTTCCTTCTTGCCAGTGTTTTTTCTGTTCCTTTCAGGAAAAAAAAATGAATACACCCTCTTGAAGCTCCATTACTAGATGAGGCTGGCACGATGCTCTAGGATATCCCCACCTTTTGCCAGAAGCTACAAATGTATACTCGAAAGTAAACAATGGAAAGGTTATTGAAGGTTAAGTACATTCACACACTTCAGACTGTACAGCCAGACTCCTAACTGGGAAGATGATTTTCACAGCACGAACCTGGTGCCCTACTTCTGGCTGGGGTTGCGGAAAGGAGGGTGGGGAGAAGGAAGAATAGCTGCTATGTCCCAGGTCTGCAGCGACAAGAGGTCACCCAGAGGGCACCTTTGTTTATAACCCGAACCCCTTTCTCATCTATCTTCCACCGAGGATTCCCTCGCTGGATCCATGACAGGTTTTGTGACATCACCTGTCAGCTAATAATAGAAACGCAGTCAGCTACCTGCCAGCAAAGATGGATGGGTTTTTGGTTACAGACTTACTAATTGAATGTGGGGCTTCCTTGCCCCCCCACCCCGGGCCCCCCAGCTTGCGGGCCGCCCGGGCCACTCGGGGAGCTGTTCATCAGAACCCCACAAACTTTTACAGCCTCCTCACAACGGGGGCCCCACTGGCACCTCTGAGGCGCAACCCTACCCCAGGCCTTGCCCGGCTCACGTTCCAGAGCTTTCTACCGTGGACTTGGGCTAGTCACTGGAAGACAGTAACACGGGTCTCGGGCATGAGAAGCCACGCGGCCACTCAACAGCGAGGACCGTGGCGCATCCCCAAGGGCTAAGGGGTTACACCTCGCAGAGGCTGGCAGAAGTGGATTTCAGCCCACGTCAGCCACATCGACTCAGAAAGGGGGGGCCAGATGGATGACTCATGATGCTAACAGAGCCAAACGATCTGGATTGGGATTGTTTCCGAGCGGCCCTGCGAAAAGCAATTGGCCATGTTTCTCGAGAATCTTTTTAGACCAGTTTGCCTGGACGTGCTGGTAAGAAATAAACTACAATTACCTTCTTATGGGAAAGACTGACTTCTAAGAACACAAATCTTGGCTGAAGATTCGTTTTTCAAAATTCTGTGGTATATGAAACCTTAACATGGCAAATGGTTGGGAACAATTATTATTATTTTCCTTCTTTGACAATAAAAATAGCTCAGAGTCATTTTCCTTTAATGGATGGTAGGCCAGCGTGGCTATTTGGTTGTGGGGCTGATGTTACTCAGGACCCCGCTGACCAGCGCGTGTGTCTGTCTGTCTGGCCGAGCAGCGTGTCTTAAACAGCGCACAGAACATGGAAGGAGGCGCGCCAGCCTCGTGGGCTCCACGCAGGGCCGCCCGGGGGCCCAGCCCAGGAAGCCCTCCTTCCCCGGCTTCCTGCTTCACAAGCCTTTGGACCGTGTAGACCACGGAGAAGAATGTACTATCAGAAGTACACCTGCAATCTGAGCTCTTTTGTGCAGTTAAAACGATAATGTTGCCATAAAAACGGTAGTTTAAAAAGAAAAAGGGAGAAAGGAAAGAGCTGACTGTTGAGAGAAGAGGCCCTACACTGTCTGAAGGGTCTGTGCCCGGTGGGGTCTCTTGCACTGAAGCCGGTGCACGCTGGGAGGGCCGTTCTCCGTACAGAAGTGCGGCCCATTCAGGGACACGAGATTTTCCCCGGCAAATAAAACACACCTTTCCATCTTTGCAGACATCGCCACTTTGGTCCCTCCACCCCACTGAGTTTTTATTTTGGAAAAATCGTTTGAGAGCGGTTCACAGGCGGCTTGTTTTACTCTCTGAACTGAATGTAATGTTGTGAGACTTTTAAAATTAGATTTCACAGTTTTTAAGGTACACCGTAACTGCAAAGGCTTCGAAGCCTTAAGGGTGGGGCCGGAGAGGATTTCTAGGTGTGTTTAGAACTGTCAGATCTAAATATATATCTAGGTGTATTCCCTGCAAGTGCGCCGTGGCCCATAGAAGTATCTATGTGCAATTCCTCGATTAGTGACCTTAGGTACTAGCACTGCTATCCAGAAAGCAGCTAGAGGAAATAATTAAAAAGAAAACGATTTCTTTGGCTCACAAACACCTTTTTCTATGAGTAGAAGGTTTCGCTGTTACAATGCTGTTTCAAATACAGGCAGAGGAATGCAGTATGTCCAGGCGTAATGCTAGAGCTGGATACCACTCACTAGCAAGAGATTTTGGGCCAGTTACTCCACATTCTATGGACCTTCGTTTCCTTGTGGACTTTGGGACAGTATCTGTGCATCACAGGGGTGATGTGATTAAATGGAAAAGCACTTAGAAAGGTGCCCAAGAAATACTGGCATTTGATCCCAGAACAACCCTGTGTGATGTCGGCCTCACCTCGAACGTAGGTCAGTATGGCTAAGTGCTGACCCCGGCACAGGGCTGGGATGTGGCCAGAAAGACAAGAACACGGTTGGATCAGACTTGAGTGAGGTCACCACCCGGAACTCAGGAGGACGCAAAGTTCCTCCCATCTTGAATACTGTATTTCGCAGAATACAGTGAGCGGGCAATCCGAAACGCTCACAGGCAGAGCTAAGGCTAGCAGGAGGGCCGAGGCAATGGCGGGGTCTCGGACAGGTGAGTGGAGAGGCAGGGGAGAAGCATCAGTTTGGCTTTGCGTCTGAGGATTTAGGCGAACCGCGTTATTCCTGGGTAGTGTTCCTAAGACTCCTGGCCTCTAGGTCGGAGCTACCGGGCTATTCGGTCTCAGAAATGGGGCTGCGGGGACCTTTACCGTGACAGGTTGCTGGATTCCCACAAGAGGACATGTTGGCGCAGGGGACGTTAACAACTGAGTCCAAGTCTCATTTTGCTAACACAGCTCTGAGTGTCCCCGACACGGGCACGGCCGGCCAGACCTACAGGGTGGCATTTTCTGGTACCACTAAAGTGTGAGCACAGGTTATCGGGGCCACTTAGTTTGACAGAGTTAAATGGAATATTTCAAAAATACTTGTATAAGGAAGAAAAGGTTACCGGGGATGCTTAGTTTTACAGTTATAGACGGAATGTTTGTAAACACCCGTGTGAGGAGTAAAGGCGTCCGGCTCAGAACCCCCAAGTCCCTTTTCCACCACGAGCGGTAAAGCAGAGGGTGCCTTTGAAATGCTGGCCCCAGGGGCAGTGTCCCCAACGGCAAGCTCTCCTCCCTTGAGCACTGCCCGCGGGGCTTCGGTGAAACTGAACAAAACAAAACGCCCCTGGTCCTCAAGGACCCCGCGTCCGGCTTGCTTTGCTGTGAAGTGGCCTGCTCACAACGCGCACGTGGCGGGCGGCCTCCAGCGCCCCCGGGGTGGGGGGCCGGGTGCCTCGCCTGGGCCCCGCGACGAGTGTCGTACTGGCGCTCACCAGGAGAGGGCGGCTGGAGCTTCGGCTGCTTCTTGGTGTCCGCGGTGCTGAACACTTCCGGCGGGGGCTCCTCTCCGCGCTCGATCTTGCACTCAAAGGCAAACAGATACTGGATGTACTGCTTTTTCAGGGAGCTCGCGGCGCTGCTTGAAGTGCCGACATTTAGGTTGGTTGCCAGCTCGCGCCACTTCTTGTTTTTATTAACCTAGCAAAAAAAAAAAAAAAAAAAAAAAAGGCAGGATCATTGGTTTGCAGCAAAGTGGCTTGTTTAAAGCCGGGAGACAAAAAAAGCACTTAGTGTCCTGGTTTATTTATTTATTTTTTTCATTTGCCTCTCTTAACGAATGCTCATTACTCCCACTCAGTAGTGCATAGACAGCATTTACAGTTATAAAACCATTAAGGGACCTGCTGAGAGCTACATAAAAAGCATTGCTCGGCGCGATTCTTCTGCTTGGCGCGCCTTCGAATGCCTCGCGCCACCCCAGGCCGTTGCTGCTCAGAGCCAGCGACTTTCTTTGAGCCAACGTGCACTCTCACTCACGCTCATCCCCGGCCCACCTCTCATCTTTTTTTTTTTTAATGTTTATTTATTTCTAGGAGAGAGAGAGAGACAGCGTGAGCAGGGGAGGGTCAGAGAGAGAGGGAGTCACAGACTGAAACAGGCTCCAGGCTCTGAGCTGGCAGTCAGCACAGAGCCCGACGCGGGGCTCGAACCCACAAACCGCGAGATCATGACCTAAGCGAAAGTCGGACGCTTAACCGACTAAGCCACCCAGGCGCCCCTACCTCTAATCTTAATTTAAAAAAAAAAAGCACCCGAAAAGGAATTTAAAAAGCAGTAACAGAACTATTTTGCAATTTAAGTCCTGAGCTTCGACTTGAAAAACAGTTTCCTTCCAAGAGCCGAGCTCCCTGTCGTCTAGCCTGCATCGCCCCTCTCACCGGGGTGCTCTTACGCTGGGGCCCTCACTGGAAAGCCGGCACCAGCCAGCCGCTTGGGTGGCTCTGTGAAGCCACCAGCGGGCGACGTGGGGGGCACCTGCGACCCGGTGAAGGGCTACCCAGCGTTCCCACTCACGCTCGGGCTGCAGAGAACACAGCTGCCAAGTGAAGAGGAAAAGGGAGAGAAATCCCGAAATGCTACAAAAGGACTTTCGGCATTAGCTTTTGGTTTCCATCTGGGTCAGAGTCAGGCAAGGTTGGACGTCTGCCTGCAGACCTGCAGACATCTGGGGGATATTTTGCCTTTAGATGTGCCGTGTACTAAGTAAGGAGCATGGTGAGTGTTAAGGAGACACTGGTTGTTAACGGAATGTTCAGTTTTTGGATTCAAACTTTATCACAAAGCTCTTTACATCTGTTTACTTAGTACTAAGTGGTGAGCGATAAACGAACCACAGAATGCTCGCGACGTGCCTGGTTCCACGCGTAGCACTTTGCGCCAGGCTGTGGGCTGCTTCGGGAGGGTCCAGCGGGGTGTTGCCTGGGCCACCGTGCAAAGCAAGGCTTCGCACCGACCTCCGTGTGGCTGTGAGCACCCACTCTGACCGCAGCTCAGGGCGACCAGGTAGACTAGAAATCAAGATGGGGTGAAGGGCAACGTGGCCGCACGGCTCACGGCCGTGCATCCCAGCTGCGCTCAAGCAGCCCTCGTTAGCCAGGCCGGCAACGAACCTCACCCGCAGACCCAACGTGCTAATTCACACTGTCAACGGAGTCAAAGTGAGGGGTCCAGACAATCTCTATGCTCCTGAGGGTGAAACCCAACTGTACAGTGCCCTGAGGGTTCTAAAACATCTGTGCCACGGGGTTAGGGGCAGAGGGGAAAGGTCAGGGGGTTTAGGTGGAGGGGAGAGGCTGGGGGTCTAGGTGTGGAGGGGAGAGGCCGGGGGTCTAGGTGTGGAGGGGAGAGGCCGGGGTCCAGGTGTGGAGGGGAGAGGCCGGGGTCTAGGTGTGGAGGGGAGAGGCCGGGGGTCCAGGTGTGGAGGGGAGAGGCCGGGGTCTAGGTGTGGAGGGGAGAGGTGGGGGTCTAGGTGTGAGGAGAGAGGCCGGGGTCCAGGTGTGGAGAGGAGAGGCCGGGGTTCAGGTGTGGAGGGGAGAGGCCGGGGGTCTAGGTGGAGGGGAGAGGCCGGGGTCCAGGTGTGGAGGGGAGAGGCCAGGGGTCTAGGTGTGGAGGGGAGAGGCCGGGGTCTGGGTGTGTGTAGGGAGAGGTCGGGGGTCCGGTGTGGAGGGGAGAGGTCGGGGTCCGGTGTGGAGGGAGAGGTCGGGGGTCCAGGTGTGAGGGGAGAGGCCAGGGGTCTAGGTGTGGGGGAGAGGCCGGGGTCTGGGTGTGTAGGGGAGAGGTCGGGGTCCGGGTGTGGAGGGGAGAGGTCGGGGGTCCAGGTGTGGGGGAGAGGCCAGGGGTCCAGGTGTGGAGGGGAGAGGCCGGGTCTGGGTGGAGGGGAGAGGTCGGGGGTCCGGGTGAGGGGGAGAGGCCGGGGGTCTAGGTGGAGGGGAGAGGCTCTGGGTGTGTAGGGGAGAGGTCGGGGTCCGGGTGTGGAGGGGAGAGGTCGGGGGTCCGGGTGTGGAGGGGAGAGGTCGGGGGTCCGGGTGTGGAGGGGAGAGGTCGGGGGTCCAGGTGTGGAGGGGAGAGGTCAGGGGGTCTAGGTGGAGGGGAGAGTCTTGCATCTTGAGCTCTCCCTGCACTGACCACTCGGTCTGCCCTGTACAACTTACCACCTGACCTGGCAGGGCCTTGAATCAAGCTGTTTGCTGCGGGTGTGCCCAGCAGGTCTCTGGGGGGTGGGGGCGCGGCGCCTCAGGGAGGGCTGGGTACCAAGGCCTGGCCTGCCTCCCCGAGAGCTGCGAGGCACTGAGACCACGGTGGGCCTGCGGCAGTACCCATGGATTAGTGACTCCCTCTTGGATGCTAAGCGACCCTGCAGTACTGGGGTGGGGTGTGGGGTCCCATGCCGCGTACTAGACCATCTGGGCGCAGAGCGGCTCCTTTCATTGATCTGGGTGGGAGCCCAAGTACTGACAGGTTTTTAAAGCCCCCCATGCAATTTTAGTGGATGAGCAGCCCGAGCGCTCCAGGAAGACGGGAAGGGCACAGGCCTGGCCTACAGCCACCCTTCAGTCCCGGGGCCACACGTCGTATTTCATTCTGTTACAGCGCCCTCTTCTCTTTGGGGCTGATGACTCGTGCATTTACTGGGTGTTTGGAAAGACGACGCTGGACCAAAGGGAAAGCACGGTGCCCAGCACCAGGTGAGCACTTATCTGGGGCCCTTCCCGGTTTCTCCCGCAGGACGTGCACTCACGAGCTAGACTCTGTACTGCCGCAGAGCCAGGACCAGGGGGAGGAAAGCGTAGCCCCCAGGGCGCAGAGTTTAAGGGAGTACTGGCTCGGAGAGTCCGGCCTGAAGAGGAGCACCTTCTGAAATTCCGCAGCCCAGCCCCAGCTCTGTGCAAAAAACGCCGCCCTTACCGCCCTGGCGCTGTGGACGTGAGATACAGGACTTCGTTTTCTTGCTAAATTGCTCTGGATTTAGAATTGATCCGGAGAATTAATTTGGTCATTTTCAAAACATTCCTGGAGTATTTACTATGAAATCTTGGCAGATTCCACAGATTTCTAGAGCTGTCAGGGAACCTAAAGAAAAATCCAGCCCAGCCGTCTCATTTTATAGATGAGAATGGAGGTCCCTGTAGAAGTGACCTGCCAAGGTCACACTACAAATTGTGCCAGGGCCAGGGCCCTGCCCCAGTGCACTCCCCAGGCAGCACACAAAAACGCATCCCACAGGCTTGGTTTTTTGTTATGAAAAACAAAACAAAGCAAAGCAAAACAAAACAAAACCAAACCAGTTTGGGGCGCCTGGGTGGCTCAGTCTGTTGAGCATCCGACTTCGGCTCAGGTCATGATCTCACGGTTCGTGGGTTCGAGCCCCGCATCAGGCTCTGTGCTGACAGCTAGCTCAGGGCCTAGAGTCTGCTTCGGATTCTGTGTCTCCCTCTCTCTCTGACCCTCCCCTGCTCACCCTGTCTCTATCTCTCTCTCAAAAATAAATAAAACATTGAAAAAAAAAACCAGTTTGAGTCTGCATTCAAAGAAACCTTTGAGAGCTTGGGCACAGCATCTCATCACTCACTCGCGCACACTCACCTGTGCCAAACCGCCAATCTCTTTGACGCAGACGTAGAGCCGGAACAGGTCCAAGGGCTTCTTGCCCACTGCGGGCAGGCTCGAGACTGGAGAGCCTCTCTCTTCCATGAAGGTAAGGTATCGGTCGACCCACAGCTTTCTCTCCGGCTCATTTCCCAACTCATACACCTTTGTGATCTTTTCCCCAGTGGTGGTGGACGAGCTGGACTTCTAGAGCCCAGAAGGAGCATTTGGAAGTGGGGGATGGGTGGGTGGAGGGAAAGGGAAGAAGGTGAGAAAAAAGCAATGAGCTACCAAATACAGGAAGAGAGGAAATTTCAAAACTACTGCTATCACACAACAATTAGGAATGAAGGCTACTAGTTCAGGCACAAACTATACATTTTCTTAAATTAAGACTTAACTTTGACTTTAAATAAAGGGCCCAAACTCCCCCTTTTATATACTTAAAAAACAAAAACAAAGAAACAAAAACCTCTTTTACTTGATTAATATAAGCGTTGGATCCCAGAAGGCAGGTTTCCAAGGATGCCGCCCCCCGTCATTTTTAAAAATAAAAGGGTGCGAGCTCATAGAAGAATCACAGCAAACTTAAGATTTTATGTATTACAGAGTGCAAAAAACTATATGGACTCTTACTTTTCCTTGTCAAGAATGAACAATGTGTGTCTTCATTAAAATGCCAGATCTTATGGAGGAGAACAGATATGGGACTTGCTGGAAAACAGAAGATAAGTCACGAATCATAGGGGCAGCGGTGTGGGCTCTGCTCCTTTGCGAGCTCTGTGAACCAAGCCAGCTAGAGTTCTGGCATTTACTCATGATGACTTAGCTTTCCCTACGTAAGATCTCTTGAACTGCTCTGCCGAGGCAGGGGGCTATTGGAGAATTATTTTAACAGATTCCTTAGGCATCCCTGCTTTAATCACAAATACATGTGCTATTTCATATTCCCTGTGTATCTATGGATACATCTATACCTTTACTTTTATACACATGGGTTTATGTGCTCATGTGAAGGTCTAATTCTTACCTTTGTTTTTCTAATTATATGTGATATTAAAGTGTCAAAATGTGCTGTCTGCCCACAACCGAAGCCCACCTCCTGGATTATGTGATCTGGGAAGGTAACGTTTTAGAAAGTCACTTCTAGATTTTCAATCCAGTTTTCTTTGGAGCAGTAATTCATTTCCTTGTGTTTCTTTACCAGCTTATCATTTGCAATGGATAGTCACCATTTTAGATGGGGGTTTGTCTGAACTCTTTTCCATTATACGTAGCTTAACCATTTTAAACACATTGCTGAAATTTTGGGGGTCAAATAACATGACTGCCATTGAAGTCTGATGTTACTTTGTTAGTAAATGATCCCCAGTAAAGGCAGGAGCTCAGAAAAGATGCCCGAGAGTAAAACGAACAGTGCTGGCGGGCGGCATTTTCCTCCTCATTACCAGGCGCCTCCCCCAGGCTATTTCCACCGCAATTTTAAGCCTTTGGATTCAGAATTATCGAGGCATAAATTCTTTACATCAAATACATAAAAAATGGGTGATACGTTGATGTCAATAAAAAATTTAGGGTGTTGGGATTAAAAAAAAGTGTGAACTTTTAGAATTTACATTGATACTGAGGCTTAAGAGTAAGTCACTTAAAAATTACTTCAGAGCTTAAAATATATACATATTCGCATATCTATATGTCTATCTATCCATATATATACTCAGAATATGGAACGCACTGTATATTCAAATAATACATTTTTAAAGTTTCTCTTCCATATTCATATGCCCAGGAATATTTGACTAGGGAAAGACGTTCTCCTGCCACGTTTTACACATTTCCGAAGTTCTGTCATCTCTGAGGGGGTAGTTAGTTTCTAAATGCTAGTTAAAAATTTAGTTTTTCCTTTTGGGGAGCAATACAAAATGGGCCCACTGTTTATTTTTTTTTTTTTTAATGAGATTTTATCACCTAGAATCGATCAAAAGAGAAAAAACTCCCACCAACCTCTCACTTACATTTCATTTGTAACAAATTGAGAGGTAAAAGCTTGACATTCCATTTAAGGTAAGAGAAATAAAAGCAACCATTTCAATTTAAAATTACTTTGAGTAGCTCTACACCAACATTCTGAATCACAGATCCAGGCCGTTTCTGGCCTGGTCCTCGCCAGACTGAGGGAGGGTTCTGGAAGGGCCATTAGTCAGGCCCTGAGTGGTGGGGAAATGCGGGTGTTTGTTCCCATTTATGGAATGAGTGTATCTCCTAACCTGAGATGAGCGTAAAATAAATACAACTGTACTTGCTTTGGCCTCACATAGTTTAGTTTTTCTTAACCTTCTTTGTTAAGTGAACTTGAATCTAATTAACTTCTGTAGGTCTCGATTGGTTCTCATAAAGTTAGGAAAGCTTCATGAAGACCGTGGTTTCTAACAGGATCATTTTATTTTTCATAGCTTTAGATCTTCAAAAAAGACTTCAGGATTTTTATGGCACCGTAATGCAGGAAAATGCATCTGTAGGCCTGGTCAGGCCTTAGGTGATGTGTTAGGTCCTGGAAGAGGACTCCCAGGCTCACGGGCTCCCTCATCTGAATCACCGGCTCCTGCTTTATTTGTCCGGGGCGGCCCTTGGTCACACAGCCTATAAAAAGCGCAAGTTTTGCATGGGATCATTTGTCTGCCCTACTTTCTCCTGACTAGACTTTATGTTCCACGAGGCAGGGTTTGAGCTGATTTTGAATCACCAACAGTGACTGCACCCAGGAGGGACCGGGTATCTAATCTGTTCAGAAACAAGTACTCAAGTGGACAAAAAAGGTCTGAGCGGTCTGGCACCATCCCAGGAAGAATTACCGGCTGAATAAAATATCCTATAACAGGATCTCAGCGATCGGGGTGCTGAGTGAGCATGGACACAATCTGACAAGACTGAAGGGGGGCGGATCGTGCCCATGGCTGCCACGTACTGTCTCCACTCCCAGCCTCCACGTCTGTTTACTAGCCAGTAAGTGAAGTTAGTCTTAACCAAGTTAGTTGGACTAACCCAAAGTTAGTCTCTGGGTGTCCAAACAGGAGAAAGGGCGTGAGGAGAAACGTTTAAGTGCTGGGAAATATGAGTACTGACTTTATTGTGGATTCGGCTCAACATGTACTTTCTTTGTTCACAGACACTAGCTTTGATGTAACCTTTGGGTTTCATCATATACTCTGGCCACTGACTTAAGGCAAATACACCAGCCACGCAGGAAGACGGGTTACCTCTTCCATGTCACTAGGGCCACCTTACACTGCCCTGGTGTTGTAAAAATTGTATCCTAGTGCCCAAAACTGTCACGGACGCAAGAGAAGGGAACGGAGATGGCTGAAAAATCACAGCAAGACATTATGGCGCCACAAATGTTTTCCTTGCATATAGTTTAATTAAGTCTATAAGTACATTTTTCCTCAAATCTCTGAGGCAGATTTACATTTCAGCAGTCTTTACCATATGCCTGGTAATCTGTGTATGTGCAAATGTTTATTTTTATTTTAGAATGTTCTGTAACAAAACAACGTTGGTCCATAGCACACTGTCAAAGCATGGAACATCTTTATTATTTAGTCCATTTCAGGACTTCTATTAGACAGGATTTATTAGAGACACTGGTAGGAGCAATTTTAAGTGCAAACTGAAGTTGTGTCTCAGAAAGAACAGTTAAATGTTCCTAACGTATATATATATATCAGCAGTGATTTGACAGTAGAGATACTCTCTGGTCCTTCCTTCCAATCGCTTTTGGTTCCCTTCTTAAATTAGCATCGCATTCAAGACAGGGGCCATCTTCTCCATACAGGGCTGTCATCTGACTCCTTCTCCTACCTGGGACTGCAGCCCCTTGGGTCCTTCTCTACCCCTGGAGCTGGACATGTGCTTGACCTTTCTCAAGCACACAACGGTTATGGTACAGGAAGAGATAATGGATGTGGGAATGTTTAGAAAACAGGAGTCTGCAATTTTAAGCCTAATTATATTGTGATCGGAAAATGAAGTCGACGCTTCAGTTTGGTTTTTTCTTATACTTAAGTGGAAAGTGAGGTTTTGGTCATGGTTTCTTTCCTACGGGACTCACTGGATGGAGGTCACCTGACTAGGAAGTTAAACTATCATAAATATCTCACTCAGTCTTGATAAGCGGAGTCAGCAAGGTGGCATTTTTTTTAATGTTTTTTTTTAAAATTTATTTCTAGGAGAGAGAGAGAGAGAGAGAGAGAGAGCGTGAGCAGGGGAGGGTCAGAGAGAGAGAGAGAGGGAGTCACAGACTGAAACAGGCTCCAGACTCCGAACTGGCAGTCAGCACAGAGCCCGATGCGGGGCTCGAACCCATGAACCGCGAGATCATGACCTAAGCGAAAGTCAGACGCTTAACCGACTAAGCCAAGGTGGCATTTTTAAACGTATAATATCATTTATCAGTAGTCTTTGGTTTTTCACAAACTATTATTCTTGATTATTAGCTTCAGGTTTTAAAGATTATGATTTTCAGCCAACATAACAAATGTTTTTGAAAAGTTTTAATCTGAGTTCTACCTGCTAACCTGAGAGTATGCCGATTCAAAACCGCTCTTCTAATGAAGAGAAAACACAACCCCACACCAGGGGGGATGGTGGGGAAAACCCCCGAACCGTGGGCTGCCTTCTGAGACTCAAAGCCATAACACAAGGACATGGAGAAGCGGGAGGGGCGCCCCCCTCCTGCTCGTTCCGCAAGCCCGCCCCAGAGCATTTTTCATTTCATTTCGGTTGTCGCAAAAGCGAAACATGTCTACAGAGAAGGTAACAGCGAACATCGCCCTTTCTTCCTCTGAAAAGGAAAATGCTGGTTATGCTCGAGCTCCACATGAATTTTACAAACATTTTACTGGAACCACCAACCCTTCAAACCTTCAGCTCTATCTGTTTAAACCAGTGAATGGATAATTAATAGCAGCCTCCTTTTGGGGTTTTGACTAGATTGCCAGATTCTGCACATAGAGACTTCTTCCCTCCAACTCGCTTTTCCTGAGCTGTACTCTTCAATGTGTCGTCTTAACAAAAATTAGCGTGTTAATTAAGCCTTCTTGGCAAGTAATTGCATGTTAAGGTTTTTTTTTTTAAACAGATCTTTTGATTCCCTATATGAATGTAAAATAAAGGTTACTACAGTGCCATTTTATTCTTTTTTTTTTTTTAATGGCACAGAATTAATTTCTTCAGTAGGAAAATAAAGACCAAGCTCCATGGACAGAAGAACACTAAGGCTAAAAAGATTCCCTTATATGGACATTACCACTTTTGTTTTCTGTATATCATATGGAAATCAATACTTAGTTTCAAGTTTGTCAGCGGTCTTGTGCAGGATGTAATTTTTCTATCTCCACTGATTCTAATGCAGGTACATAATATTCTTCTACAAGTAGCATTCCAAATATTCACTCGCAGTAATCTTTCTACAGCTTGGCTGTTAATTTGTGACAGGTGGATTGAAATAAAGCAGGGCTGATATTGTTTTAACCTGTGCCCGTATCTCTATTTTCAGGTAGGCAGTTTCGAAATAAGATGTTTCAGATACAACAGTCCATGAAAGATTTAGGCCAAAGGCCAAATTTGTCATTTACTCCTTGGCTGCTATTAGTTCCCATGCAAATGGAGAAGTAACTCGTTTTAAAGACCTTCTGTAAGTGCACCATGGATCAGATATTTAAACAAAGTCACTGTGTGAAGGAGTTTGGACCCAGTACCACAATCACATGCTTCATAGAGAGGTGCCTCTTTATAACAGCGGTTCCATTACCAGAAATCAACTTCTATAATTTACACAAACTTAATCATTTTGTTACTGATATAATTATAAAGAAATGATAAACCCTTTCGTGGATAAATTATGAAGAAAAAGTCTTATAAAACAAATAAATAAGCAAGCATTAAAGTAGAATTACTTAATTATCGAAAAACCCCAAAAAAAACAAAAACAAAAAAACCCACAAAAAACCAGAGCCACTTACAGGGCTTGATGGAGTCTTTGGCCAGCCTGGGCTGCTAATGCTATCGCTTTCATCTCCATGAAATGAGGAGATGCTAGCAGAGCTGGGGGACATGGGGGAAGGGACTGGCAGGTTGCCGGGGGTTGGGGGCTGAGAGATACCCTGAGAGCTGTAGCTATCCTGTGGTAGAGGAATAAAAAAAAAAAAAAAATGACAAAGGTAGGGCAAACTTTATTTAAAATAACAAAAAGCACATCCAGTTTAACAGACTAATTTTTATATATAATGGATATATATAAAGACACGTACAGACAAACACACGAACACACACACATAGAAAGGTATTAAAACAACATTCTTAATTAGTATACTTTGGTCAGTTTGCTGGATGCTGGAGAAGGCCATTAAGCCACCATGCTTACTTCAAACTTAGACGGAATGCTAAGCATGGGTTACCCCTTATGAAAGAAAGGAAAAAAAAAAAAAAGCTGTTCACCTTATTTATCAAATAAGGCAGGAAAGCAAAATATTAAGTATGTTGTTGTTGCTGAGGCGGCCAAAACAGGAAGCTATAAACTGAAGGCAGAGAAAATGGCTGCAAGTATCAAAACCAGGCAAGGTCCCTTACTTCTCCCCACCCCCAAAGCACTTCCCTCGGGTGGGTCTTGTCCCTCCTCCCCTCCCCCACAGCCAGGAGTTAAATGCCGTAAGAACTAGTAACTTTCAGATCCACACCATGAAGGGGGGGTGGGGACAGAAAACTACAAACGTGGTGCACAAAATGGCGGCATGCAGAAGAGAAGAAACCAAATGGCAACGGAAGTGTAGGCCAGCACCGTGACTACAGAACAACATGGCAGCGTCAGCGAGGCAGACCCCACACCGCGTGCAGAGGAGAAAGGAAATACCTTCGACTTGCTCTCAGGCTGTGGAGTGCCTTCTTCTTTACCGTCTGCTTTGAGAGGCAGGGGCAATTTGGATTCACCAGGAGACATCATATCTGCAAGACCCATAGATGCTAATCGAAAACAGGAGAAAGAGTTTAGGATTATACATGTGATTCATCAGGCTGGGCTCCTGCTAACACAAGTTACTGAGTGATGCATGGGGCACTTGAGTTTCCCTTGAAGGAAGAAAAGAAAAAAGAAATCGTAACTCAGAGCACACTAGTTTCTGAAATGTAGACAGCATGACATTCTGGTGGTCCTTTTTTAACTTAAAAAGAAAAAACACAAATGCAATTATTTATGCAACACCCCGCCATTGAAAGTCAACTCATATCAACATTATCTTCTTGAAACGATTACAGCATCATTTAATAGAGTAGGCGACAAGTGGAAAGGAGTCCAGTGTTTAAACTGCTCATCAGGCGCTGAAAGGAAAGAGTGGATGTGGGTATTTTCTACCTGGTAACTAGAGGATTTTGCACATTCTTAATTTCCTAAATTTACATAGTCTACAGTGTGCAAAATCGCCTGACGTCTTATACGGTTTCATTTGAAAATCTTATCTATTATATGTGGCCTAGTCTGCAACGATGGAAAACAATCGTTAACAAATGACTTCAAAAAACAATAGTCAAAAGCAGTTTTTGAAGGAAAGGATTTCTAATTATTCTGAAATGGGGCTGGTTTTCTTTCCGCCTGGGACCGTATGTGCATTTATCAATCTTCAGCAGCAGCTCAAATGCCCAGTAGCCCAAGAGTCAACTCTATGCTTCCAGGCAAAACTCACTCTTCGTCTCTAGGCTCAGAAATTCTATCACATTCATCCGGGCTTTAGATTGAAAAGTTCTTCAAAGAACAACTGATTTGGACACATTTATTACCCATACGAATAGACATCTTCAAGCTAAAAATATGGGTTCAGATTTCTTTTTGAAGGAAGCACGGGGCTATAGTAGGGAATCGCGTAGACGTCCGGGGAATAACAGCTGAGTTTCTACAGAACCCCACTGTGAAAACCATCTGCACAACACTGGGCTGGGAGTGCGACACAAACAGATGTGTGAGGAGAGCTGGAAACAGACAAGGGCGAGTGGAGAGAATTACGAGCCTTGTAAATGAGTGAAAGCCAGAAAACATTCCTATTTCAAAATAAAGTAAACCTGAGGTTTTATGAACAGGACCCATTCTGCATTCTGCAAACGAAAGTGCTGGCTCAACCAAGGCAGTGCACATGTTGCATCATGTGCCAAAAAAAAAAAAAAAAGGAGCTTTAAAAAAGGCTCTACAGACTGCCCACTACAAAATGATTATTGCACATATTCATGTATTACTATGTTTTAGAAAATAATTAGTTTTAATTACAGCAGAGAGAGAGCGAGCAGGGCTCTGGCGAATTCGCTGGCAAGCTTTGTGGTGCTAATTTGCTAATATCGTTAGCGTCGCTGCAGGTTGGGACCAGAGGTCCTGGCAGAAAAGCTGACCCCGCCACGTGCCCGTGAGCAAGGCGGCGCCCACGGACGGCCCGGGACGCACCCGTCTGCGCGGCGGGCGCACTGGCTTCTGCCTCGGAGCTGCCAGGCAGCCCGTGAAGTCATCACCACACACACAAATCATAATTGGGATGTTTTTCTTTCTTTCTTTCTTTCTTTCTTTTTTTTCCCCCCCAAATTACTTTCAATACTTAGACTTTAAGAACTGGAACAAAAAGCTTTTTCAAGGGATGCAGCTGCAGAGAAAAATCTATCGGGATCAGCTAAAAATGCTGTTATTTTTGTGGATGTGTGAAACCTCAGGAAAGCAGCTGAGCGAGACTGCACAGACCCAGACCGCCTTGCTCTGAGCAGTGGGCTGCTTCCCTGTGGTTTTCTCTCTGGGGTCTAGCGCTGCAGGAATTAGTAACTCTGTACATTAAGAAACACTCTTTTTAGAAGAACAGAATGCAAGAAAAGAGCAGGAGGCATGTGGAAAGTGTCCTTGCTACTTATTCGGAGTGGGTTCAAAGGACCGATAGCCATGCGATCCCGGGAAGGTGGCAGAATCCCAGGCACACGGGTCCTGTTAGGGCTCGCTTCTTCTTCAAAGGTTCTCATGGAGAGTTGTGTTAGTACTGACAATAAATTATGCCTAAATGTTACTGCTGAGAGACAGGAAATAGTCATATTCTCCTTCGTGCATTAAATGTGTTAACATACACAAAACATTTTTTTTTTAGCATTAAGAAGTGGGCTGATATGTATTATCATAATTGATGAGAATAATTAACATGGATTTAAAAATCAGACTTTAGGGGTGCCTGAGTGGCTCAGTCAGCTAAGTGTCCGGCTCTTTTTGTTTTTAATGTATTTTTTAATGTTTGTTTATTTTTGGGAGAGAGAGAAAGAGGGAGACAGAGCATGAGTCGGGGAGGGACAGAGAGAGAGGGAGACATAGGATCTGAAGCAGGCTCCAGGCTCTGAGCTGTCAGCACAGAACCCAATGTGGGGCTCGAACTCACAAGCCATGAGATCATGACCTGAGTCGGTCATGCTTAACCGCCTAGCTGACTGAGCCACTCAGGTGCCCCAAGCGTCCGACTCTTGATTTTGGCGCAGGTCATGATCTCATGGTTCGTTTTTGGGATCAAGCCCTGTGTCGGGCTCAGTGCTGACAGCACAGAGCCTGCTTGGGATTCCCTTTCTCTCTCGCTCTCTCTGCCCCTCCCCCTGTGCACGTGCATGCACGCTCTCTCTCTCAAAAAAACAAATATTTTAAAAAATATTTAAAAGCTAAAAAATCAGACTTAGATGAATTTAAGCATCTATGCTGGTTTGAAATTCCCTAAATCTCTTCATTCTCTATTACATATTTTTAAATGGGCCTTTAGGATATACAAATATAAAAATGGTCCAAAAGTTACATTGTGTTATTATGTTGAGAGACGTAAAGATAGGATATAGAGTAATAGTTTTATTTAGTACTCCTGCCTTACACTGCAAATTTTATTTTACTAAATGGATCATGAGGTCTTTTCCTTACTGTGGCTTTTACTGTTCCTTTTGTTGAAATGCTTACTTTTTGACTTCTTACCAGAATTCTCAATGAATCACTGCAAAGAGCGATACGCCTCCCAGGGCAATGACACTCCAGGAGCACTATTTTTTCCTCCTTTCCCAGAAGAGAAAGACCACCGCTATTGTAAGGATGTGTTAAATCAAGGCTCTGTTCTTTCTCCTATTGACATCAGTAATCCAGTATGTAAAGTTCAGACATAAAACGGAGCAGTAAAGGACCCATGACTGCGGAAGGGCTGTGTGAGAACTGTAAATACATTTCGAGCGCTGGCCGCTGGCTTCGCCACTGAAATTTAAGAGCCAGAATGATTTCTTAGAGTAAGTGTGGGTCAGGGCCCTAAGGCAGCCATTCCACCCTGGATTTAATATATTCAAAAGGAACATAAAGCACATATGGTGTGAGCAAAACTGAACTCAAACATTCATTCCTACCCTCTCAGCTTCCTTTACTTAGTCTCCCTACAAGGCGACAAAATCACTCCTGGAAGACGGGGAAATGGGATAAGAAACACACACATGGCTTGTTCTTTTCATGGTAAACAATATACCATAATCCACAAAATATTTTATCCCTCGTTTCTCAAAACACTGAAGGGCCTATCTGTGTGTATGTGTCTGCAGATATTTGTGACTGTTTTCACACGTGGCTAATATATAAGGCGTGCCGTTAACATAACATGAACAGAGGATATGAGAAAAGCTCAGGAGAAACACCTCTCTCTGACTGGTCAGCAAGGCCTACAGAGAATCCTCAGACACCTGTCTACGCTGACGCACCTCGGCAGGGACAGTGTGGGCGAGCTGCACACCCCATCATTTCCGTGTGCGGGGACAGTGTGGGCGGGGTGCACACCCCATCATTTCCGTGTGCGGGGACAGTGTGGGCGGGGTGCACACCCCATCATTTCCGTGTGCGGGGACAGTGTGGGCGGGGTGCACACCCCATCATTTCCATCTGCAGCCTCTCTGCGTCACAGTCAGCCCAAGGAAACGTGCAACCCGAGCAAAGCCAGGAGGGCTGCTCCTCCGCCCCGCTCAAAGGAAAGCAGCTCACGTCTGCAGCGAGCTGGAACGATGCGCTCAAGAAAGCCCCCGTTACGTAGGAAGTCCAGAACTACCAACATAGTTGGCATAATCCCAGGGTACATTTTTCCCCACTCAAAGAGAGATGGTTTTCCTAATTTATTACACCTTTTGTATCTTTGGGGGGTGGGGAGGGAGGACAGCAGTTCACCTAAAAATCCCTAACTTCAGGTGAGCAAGCAACCAGAAAACCCAACGATCTTTATAAACTACTCAGACAATCAACCACCAGCAACGGTGCGAAAGACCCAAAACTTCCTTAGTGAAGGACTAACCTGTCCATCTGGTAGATTTATATTGTGGGCATAGTTTTATAGTTTTTCTTTTAAACTTCAGCACAGCAAATCATCTGGTACACAGCCAACGCCACACAAAGCCGGTGGCAGTTCGGCCGGGCGACGGCTGGGCCAAATACCTCTGGCGCGGTGGTTTGTAAGCTTTAGTGCGCTCGTTCGAAAACTACCTGCGGAGTCTGTGAGGAACCCAGACTCCTGGACCAGCCTCAGAAGTTCCGAATGGGGCGCAGGAAGCTGTAGTGTTAACAGGCATTCCGGGTGATAGGTGGTTCTCGACTTTTGAGAACGCTGAAAGAGCCTGTCGATACTGTGGTAGTGAGCTTGCCTTTTTTTTCCGAGGGAGGGCTTCCTAGGATGTCCCACTCTGGCAGGACCTCCGTAGGATACCGCATCTGGTAGAGGCGGTGCTAGGCTGGCAGGAAGGCCTGGGGGCCGGCGGGGCCCTCGGACAGTAGAAAGGCCTGGGTACCGCAGCGGGGGGCTGCTCATCTGCCGTCTGTAGGTTATACTGATGGAAATGTCCTACATTCTGCAGAGTGACTTCCAGGGAGGCAAACTTAGAACGACAGATGGTAGACACACTTTCTGGAATTTAGACGTCTTCTTTAAGATGATGGCTTATACGAAGACAAGTATATCACTAGTGAATATTATAAAACGAGACGCAAATATAACTAGTAACACAAGTGTTATATAAAAGGGTGTATTTCACAAGGCTATATACATGATCTCTAATTTTGCCCATAGCATTATGTAATTCTAATCTTTTAATGTGAATAATTTTTTTTAAAAAAAAGCTCCTTTAGGGGGAACAAATCCCCCCACTGCTTACCACCTCCCCCCCTGCATTTTAAAATGAAGAAATAGTTGTCACATTCGTACTCACACTGACTCCATTTGAATAATTACGTGTTCACTGAAGCCTGTAACAATTTGTCACTACATAGGGAGACTGTTTTTGGCCCTCTGCACTGTCTACAGCCCAACGGTCCAAGCCTGCAAAGAAGGTTCTGGAACGCCTGTTGCATGAGCTGCTAGCTGAGGCTCAGCAAGTCCCACTCCCAGCCCTGGACACCAGGGGTGTCATCTTCACTTTCTCCAAGAGTGCGAGTCCTCTGGTGGAGGAAATGCTTTGCTGTTATCACTGGGAACGGGTACCCACGAGCCCAAACCAAGTAGAGGGAAGTGATGCTGGTCGAAGCCTTTTACTGGCCCAACTCTAGGAAAGTGAAGACCAAAACCCATCAGGACCCGCTCTGTAACATTCTGGGTTCCTCTGTCGTTCCTGTTTCTCTTAGAGACTGTAACACAGTGAGAGTGGACTGACGTGCCACTCAACAAGATACACGGTAGAGGCTAAATCATCACCATTCCCTAGATGTGCTAGGTGACTACTTTCTAACAGGCTGCATTGGACTTAACAGAGCTGGGGGGAAAACATCACATAAATGTGTAGGAGAAAATTTGATAAATGTTTAAATTATTAAAAATCCAATATCTCCAAATACACAATGTGATTAAAAAAAATACTACTAGCACATACAAAAGAGTGTAAGGATAAACAGCCTTCCGCTGAACAGTTTTCCTCTGAATTATCTGAATAATAATAATAAAATAATAATAATAATAATAATAAATAGAAACTCTCTCTGTGAATCTCCACTAAATTGGTTATTCCGTGGGAACACATACATCTTCGTAGGCAGGGCACCGTGCCATCTGTCTGTGGTTGGTTATTTTTGTGGCTCCGGGGTCCAAAGGAAAAGGGGAAAAATGAGTATTGCTAATAGTAGGTGAAAATTTATTGTGCAGTTTCAATGCTCTGAAGTAATTTTATTTCAGCAAGCCAGACAAAACACATAATGTCATAACCCAAATACACTATTACCTGGGACAGTGCTGGGAAGTGTGGGGGGGAAGCTCCTGGCTAACAGACTGTTCAAGAGCTTTCCCCTTTCATCTCAGATGTAAAAACACTTCCCTCGCGGGGATGAATGGCCAAGATCAGGAAGGGCTATTCTGTTTATTTAAAAACCTTCATTTTCACCACAAGTTTCTCTCTTTTTTCCCCTCTCCCACATGCTTTTAAAGAGACGTAGTCAGGGAACGGCACTATTAGACCCTAGAAACCAACCGTTCAGAAGCTCAGACGGGATGCAAGCCCAGCCTCTAGCTGTCTGTTCAGCTGGACAAAGAAACTCCTGGGGTGGCCTTTCGAAGACGGTCAGGTCAGAAAGGTGGCAAAAGGCAGAGGGGATGAGAAGAGGTCGGGAGAGAAAGCCAAGCCTCTAACTCCACAGTGTTTCTCGAATGCATAATAAAACAGTGCGGCACATGCGTGACGGGCTACACAGGGCTCCGTGTTAACCGAAGGGGAGAAGCTACCCGAAACGGGGGTCCCCCCTCTAGCAGGTGCTAGGAAGGGACAGGGCCGTCGAGGGCCACAGCGTTTCGTCAGCTGAAGAGTAGCGCTCACTGCTGGGTGGTTGGGGCTGGAGGAGGTGGCTCAGGGTCTAAGGAATCTGAGAACACGAATCTGAGATCACGGACGGTCTAAACCTAAAAAGGTTTAGACATTTTTGGTACTTCCACAAACTGGACGAAGACTCTAACTGCACCAGTTGGGTGGGGTTTGGTGAGAATGGAGTTGTTGGCCTCACAATGTGGGACGAAACAAACATAACACAAAATTTAAAACAGCTCATTAAAGAAAATCGTAGGTAATTCCTCAATGGAGACAATCTGCAAATGGCACTTAAGGAACAACTATTTCCACGTACACATTTCAAGGTGAAAAAGTATTTCAAACCCCCTTGTTCTGCCCTTCAATCACTCTGAAATGTAATTTTTAAGTGTTCAGCACCATCACTACCGTCACTACCGAACTGAGGATCCATTCTGCTGTGGGATCTTCCAATGCTTTGAATGACACCCAAGAATAAAAAGAACGTAGTGTACACAGTTAGGAAGCAGTCCCAGGACCCGTAAGAACACGCCCACATGTTGTGAAAACAGAGTGCCGGAAAAGGATTTACAGCAAAAGTGATGTGATCCTCAAGTCTTACAACAGTTCCACAGATTGAGCAAGTTCCCGGGCAGCGGGAAAGTTGAGTTTTCCCCCCTTTTCACCCAATGATCCCATTGCTTGTTGTCTCTGTACATTCACTGGTGCAGGCCTACGAGGAGAAGTGGGGCGGGGGGCGGAGAGGGGGCAGCGATCGGGGCACAGAGCCGCCTCGGTTACCTGCTGAGCTGTTCACCATATTGGGCGCCATGCTGTAGGGGGGTGCCTGGGTGTTCATGAGCCCAGAGCTGTTGTTGACGGGCTGGCTGTAGGGAGAGCCGGAAGCCATGAGTCCAGTCTGGTTCATGCCCGGGAAACTGCCTTGCCTGTGTGAAGAGAAAGCACAGGGGTACATACACTGACCATGCACATGGGCCATGTTCTACCCCGGGGGGTCATTCCTCATAATGCACTTGTGCAAAGGGGTGGGGCTGCTCTTTTCCGTGTTTGCTTAAAAGAACTGATTTCCCGGGCAGAGAGGCTGAACTCTTGCTAAGCAATGACTTAATACCCTGTGTAAACATTCCGAATAATATAGATTCCATAAGAAGTTACACATTTTAAGTCATGTCGAGTGCTCCACGTTTATGATTCATATAGAAGAATATAAGCAAGAAAGGGGAACTCGAAATAAGAACAGGAATTACAAAAGCAAGCAAAATTAACTTCTAATGTTTAAAAAAGATTTGACTGTATTGGCATAGAGTACTTGCTATCCTTGTATTGAAAACCAGAAGTCAAGGTGTGAAAATCAAACGGGCAGCGTGGGGATGTTACTTAAAAATTTTTTTCCTTGGACATAAATTTCCTGATATGCTGAGGGAGCATTTCTAAACCCGTCCACCTGATTATTTAGCGTTCGGCACTTAGGCACTATTCAAGACACACCAATTTCCCCGTATCACCCTTACATAGGAAACACCAGGCTCCTACTTCTTTTTGTAGGATTTCTTGTGACAGGAAGGAAGGGAGCTGAGACTGGCTGAAAGCGTCCCTCTACGGCTCCAGGTCACCCTCCCTGACTGCCATGCAGAATCGTGAACGTAAAACTTCTGGTGACTCGGTTTTGCCAGTTTTGTGCGAATGCTCTATGAAAGGCGAGGACAAGGGTATTCTCGCGTCTGAAGGAGACAACCGTGTGCAAGGGCATTTGTCTGCGGGGCCGGGCTCTGGGGAAGGGGAGGTTAGGTGGCGTGGTGGCTTAACGTTCGCAGGAAAACCACAAGGTGACAAGACAGGTGACGGCCACGCAGCCAAATCCAGAAGGACTCTGGTGGTGTGGCCACGCTTCTCTTATGTGAATAGTTCACCTTGAGGAAACTTTTCAAACCTTCGGCTGCTAGTGTTTACTCTTAGGGGTAAAATTAATAGGAGGCGTAAAAATCCACACTTATCTGCTCCAAATGAGTTATGATTTTAAGCCCCTCCACCTCCATTAAGCCGTCATTTGAGGGCTTTTTATGCATAATGGTAAAATATTTTTAAAGAGATTCTTTAAAAGCTTAACATAAGTCATTAAAAAAAACCCAATAGACTATTCTTTTTGTGTAGCAACTTTCAATGGATTCATCTTTCTGGCTTGTAGAAAAAGTTCAAACACGGCCAACTTGAAAATTCAAAGTATCAAAGGTTTAAGTGCTCTTTCCCCTTTTATTTTTTTTTTTTAAATGTTTTTTATTTATTTCTAGGAGAGAGAGAGACAGCGTGAGCAGGGGAGGGTCAGAGAGAGAGGGAGTCACAGACTGAAACAGGCTACAGGCTCCGAGCTGGCAGTCAGCACAGAGCCCGACGCGGGGCTCGAACCCACGAATTGCGAGATCATGACCCAAGCGAAAGTCGGACGCTTAACCGACTAAGCCACCCAGGCGCCCCTCTTTCCCCTTTTAAATATTACACAGACCATTCAGAGAAATTCTGTCTAAACTAACACTTGGTAATAGTTTGGAAAGAACATTCTAGCAGGCTGAGAGACAAATGGTGTGAGTGTGGCCCTGGGAGAAAGGAATGTGACTTTTCTGAGCTTACTCAAGTGCCACTCTGAATACTACATACAGACTGCTGAGTCAGGACGGTAATACCCACTGCAGTTCATTAAGAATGGAGCTGAGATCATCCAGTGGCTTCCGATTAACCTCCAGGTCATCAAACACTCATATGTACATTGCCCGGCGGTTATAAACATAGTCCTGTATGGCTCGGGTCTTAACATCAGCATGGAGATCTCTGGTATCAACTCAAGCCTCTGAGGTTCCCTTCTGGGGTGTTTTCATTCAAACAAAGGACAGCTTCATGTTCACGTCCCTGTGGCGCCTGTTGGAACCGCTCTCTCAGTTTCTTCGCAGGTTAGTCACCTGAAGAGCATCCTTCACTCAGGAAGAGGTTGGGTTTCCTGAAGACATTTTTCAAATCTCAACCAACGGTGACCTGTCATCCGTCAAGAGCTAATCTCGGGGCCGCCTCCTCTGTGAAGGCCGCCCTCTCTCCCTGACTTGGGAGCTCTGCTTTCTCCACACTCTGCCTCTGACAGCCCCCCTGCACTTTCTTTTGTGAATGACAACAATTTATGTGCACGTCTTGGCTCTTTCAGGCTCTTCTGAGAGGAGCCAATGAGCAACAGGCAGCTACTGGAGAAAGTACTTGTTGAATGAACCAGGAGAGAACATTTTTTCCGCTGTAAACAGGCCTTCTCCAAATTCAGTTTCACATGTGGTGTGACTAACATGTGTGTGAAATACATGAATCCAGAAGCGCAACTGCTTCTGACTCAGGTGCAAAAGAGAATCAGAATATGAAACCCCACCAAGCAGGTGGTTAAATGAAGTCACCTCAGAGGCTCCTTGTAACCCAAATCTAGGATTTCTCCCAAGCCTGCACTGCCCCTGTGCACTCACCACAAGATGATGAAGGTGTGCATTAGAAGTTAAAAAATAAATCCTTAAAGTAACAAAAAATTAAAGATTTAGAGGTTGGTGTGGTTGGATGTCAGGTGCTGGCTACAATGGTCCTCAATGAAATCACGCCTGCAGTTGAAAAGTCTGGTCAAAATGCCGTAGGTCTTGACTCTGCCACTAGTCACCCTTTCCACTGTCCCTGGGGTCTGGGAGCAAATCTCCTTGGGTCTCTGGGCTTCAGTTTTTGCATGTGACCATGGAGGGACCAAGAACAATAATAATTCATATAATTTCTCAGGTAATTATAAATGTGCCTGGCACAATTTCTAGGCATTTTACACATTTAATTTTTTTAATTACCTGGAGGAAGGTAGGTGGAATTATGCTCACATGCCAAGAAAGTAAGGCTCAGTGAGATTAAATAACCTGCTAGTAAGTGTCGAGAAACCGAATCCCTCAGGCCTGCTTTCGTTCCAGTGTCCTGTATTTCTTTCTCCAACTGCAAAGTGCACTGGCGTAGAGAGCCCAATGTATACGTTCCTGTCTACTGTATTCATCTGTAGTTACAGAAAGCTGACAAATAAAAATGGTGCCTCTCTCTGGGCTTCCGGGACACCTGCTTCTAGGAAGGAGTTTACTCAGGGTGCACCACGCCACTCGGGGACTCAAGCAGGGAAGTGGCCGAGAAAGACGAGAGTCTTCCCAGGAATGCAGGGCATGTGTGGCCATGAGCACGGCACTTAGTCACCTTGTCTAAATGGGGAGAAAAAGCCAGTCTTTCATTATCATAGAAGAAATCCAATTTGTTATTGCTTTGGAAACTACTGCCAGGACCATTGGTAATTCTGAACAAGTAAGATGGGCTTAATACTAAAAAGAGCTTTCTGCTGAATTTTTGGAAATTGAGACAATTTTGTCTTGTGGAAGAAAACATCACAGGGCCGCCTCCCTGACTAAGCTGAGTGCTCCAACTTATCACGGTATTGCTAATATGAGAGGATTTCTGGGGGCTCACGACAAAAGGCTTGTCCGGTTGGGCTGACCACCGTTACTCAGACCACGGAAACCTCCAAAGAAGCTGGGCCCTTTCCAGAGGCAGCACTCACCGATGGCTAAGTCCCCTTCTGACCACAGCAACTTTTGCAATGCTCCAAATGGAATTAGGAGAGCAAAGACGGAAATCACCAGACATTCTCTTTCTCAAAAAGAAAACAAGAACACCAACACAAAACCAGGCGAAAATACACACTGAAACGAAGGAAATATTTTTCACGTCAAAGCCTACCAAGATGTAAGCTGTGCCAGGAAGAGCAAAGGGCCCTTCTTCGGCCTGTGGGGTGTGTGAATTCCTGCGCTATCCATCACGGGTCGACAGGCTCAGGTGGTTTTCCTGACAAATTACTGCTGTCCCCTGATGCTGCCGATTCCGAAACTGCGATAGTTGTGGCAATCAATGCCCAATTAATTGCCGGGGGCTTGGAGTGGGGCTGGGTAACCATTTAAAAGTAATGTTTAGTTGGTGGTGTGCCGCCGACGTAGCTCCTGGGCGCAGTGACTGGGCCGCACCGTGTGGGAGGCGGTGCGCACAGATCAGAGCGAGCTGACCAAATGGCCCGGTGCCTCCCTGGGCCCGGTCTTCCGCGAGAACGCACTGTTCCCTTTCCCTTTGCAAAGTCAAAGTATGATGTGGACGCTGTTATTTTAAACATGGGGACCCACAGAATCACCCAAGGAGCTTTATTTAGATCAGTCTCTGGTTTGGACTAGATGTAAGTGTTTGAGATCTATCATCCTAAGACAAAGGCCAAGTTATTAGAATGAGGATAATTCAAAACTGGAGGTTACGGATTATTTCCCGAAAGCACTCTTTACTCCTGCTTCTCAGTCTACACACATACACAAGTAATACACGTGTATATATATATATATATATATATTTTTTTTAATAGATTTTCCTCTTATTCACTTTGAAGATTACTCAAACATTACACACTCATCTACCGACAAAGAGCTGGCTTTGGGGAAAAAACCCCCCAGAACCAAACACCAATTTTAAAGTGACCATTTCCAATGGTTCCCTGAGAAGACAGAAAGCAGTTAAACATCTCAGTATGAAATCCTATAAAGAGTAACCATACACACTCGGAAATACCTTGTTTTAAAGTTAACTACAATCAAATTTAAAATAAGATCTGTATGTGATTTTGGTGCTTTAAAAGAATATTTAGGCCATATTGTCTTAGCAATCACCACTATTTTTTCTCAACAGTGACAGACGGGGAAGTGTGAAATGTGTATCTTGAAAACGAATGGATTTCTGATACAGCTCTTTGGAGAAGGGTAGGGACAGACAGAAAAAGTACTCCGGAAACACACACCACATGAGTAAAACCACGTCATTTAAGTCCCAGAGGCAAGCCACGTGGAGAGAAGCCCCACGCAAGGGCTCTGACACATCCACGGAAAATACCACTCTTGAGTTACGTTCGGAATGAACACGGAGCGACGCATGCTTTACTGGAAACTCTATGACTGGCACACACACGCGTCTCTGTGGGGCCGTCACTGTAGGTGTAGTGTGAGTTGTGTAACCAGGAAAGACTGCTTACTGACAACATTAATGAGGCTAACACTGAAATTTGGGGCACTTTTTCACTTAAGCTCAACAGCTTTCAGAACCAGGAACTTGCGTCTTTGAAAAGCCCAGTTCCAGCAGAGTTTATTTTTAGAGAGCTCTAACTTTATGCATGACATTACAAGGATGCCCTATTTTAAATGTGCTCTAAACAGACACCGTTTTCACATCCATGTCCAGCGTCACGGGAGGAATGCTTTCAACCCGAGTTACACAGTCTCTCTCCCAAAGAAGTACCAAGAAGGACAAATTCGGTTCAAATTGGTTTAAATCTACTATCTGAAGAGGGAGAGACACTACCTATGTCCCCAAAACAACATAATCAAATAAGAAAAGAGAGTTGTCCGTGCCCCAGCCCATTTCTGGTGCGATCAATCCATCAGCACACCTGTAACGACACACACGTTAGCAGCTGCGGTGACAAAGCAGCGCTACAGTTTCACGAGCTGCTCACGCTGGCTTGGAATCAGTCCTGTGGAGGTGAGGTGGCATTTAGATCCCTAACCCAAAGACAACAAATAGAAGTAACAGTGATGTAAAAGCAGTAGATTCCTGTAAAAATACACAGCCACGTGCAATTTACAACAAAACAATTGTACCCTTTTCGCTCAGGGAGACATGCTAGGAATAACTGATCAGAAACATATTCTATTTATTGATAGTTATAATCATGTGTTCAAGAGGGGTGTTTGAGGAAGGGTGTGTGGGGAGAGGGAGGGAGGGGGAAAGGGGAGCACAACAATAGGCCCAAATGGAAAAACAATCAAGAGTCAAGTGAGTGTCCCGAGCCGTGAGTGTCCAGCACGTAGGTGCGGCCGGGGCACAGGCGCTGAGGCGCTTTGATAGGGGAGGCGGGGGGAGTTCCTGCGAAAGGGGTGCGGCCTCTGCTCCTCTTCCCTCAGACCTCAGCTGACGTCAGATCAGTGGGATTCCACCAGGTGGGGAGGGGAGGGGAGGAGAGGGGGAGGGAGGGGGAAGGAGGGGGAAGGAGGGAGAGTAGGAGAGGGGAAGGGATGGGGGAAGGGGGGGGAGGGAGGGGAAGAGATGGGGGGAAGGGAGGAGGAGAGGGAGAGAGGGAGGGGAAGGAGGGAGAGTAGGAGAGGGGAAGGGATGGGGGAAGGGAGGGGAGGGAGGGGAGGAGAGGGGGGAAGAGAGGGGGGAGGGAGAGGAGGGGGAAGGAGGAGTAGGAGAGGGGAAGGATGGGGGAAGGGAGGGGAGGGAGGGAGGGAGGAAGGAGAGAGATGGGGGAAGAGAGGGAGGGGAGGAGGGGGAAGGAGGGAGAGTAGGTGAGGAGGGATGGGGGAAGGGAGGGAGGAGGGGAGGAGAGGGGGAAGAGAGGGGAGGGGGGGAGAGGAGGGGGAAGGAGGGAGAGTAGGAGAGGGGAAGGGATGGGGGAAGGGAGGGGAGGGAGGGGAGGAGAGGGGAAGAGATGGGGGAAGAGGGGAGGGGAGAGGAGGGGGAAGGAGGGAGAGTAGGTGAGGGGAGGGATGGGGGAAGGGAGGGGAGAGGAGAGGAGAGTAGGGAGAGGAGGGGGAAGGAGGGAGAGTAGGAGAGGGGTAGGGATGTGGAAGGGAGGAGGGGAGGGGAGGAGGGGAGGAGAGGAGGGAGAGGAGGGGGAAGGAGGGAGAGTAGGAGAGGGAAGGGATGGGGGAAGGGAGGGGAGTGGAGGGGAGGAGAGGGGAAGAGATGGGGGAAGGGGGAGGAGAGGGGAGGAGGAGGGGGAAGGAGGGAGAGTAGGAGAGGGGAAGGGATGGGGGAAGGGAGGGGAGGAGAGGGGAAGAGATGGGGGAAGGGGGAGGAGAGAGGGGAGAGGAGGGGGAAGGAGGGAGAGTAGGAGAGGGAAGGGATGGGGGAAGGAGGGGAGTGGAGGGGAGGAGAGGGGAAGGGATGGGGGAGGGGAGGGGGAGGGGAGGGGAGGGGAGGGATGGGGGAAGGGGGAGTGGAGGGGAGGAGAGAGGGAAGAGATGGGGGAAGAGAGGGGAGGGGAGAGGAGGGGGAAGGAGGGAGAGTAGGTGAGGGGAGGGATGGGGAAGGGAGGGAGAGGAGAGGAGAGGAGGGGAGAGGAGGGGGAAGGAGGGAGAGTAGGAGAGGGGTAGGGATGTGGGAAGGGAGGGGAGGGGAGGGGAGAGGAGGGAGGAGAGGAGGGAGAGGAGGGGGAAGGAGGGAGAGTAGGAGAGGGGAAGGGATGGGGGAAGGAGGGGAGGAGAGGGGAAGAGATGGGGGAAGGGGGAGGAGAGGGGAGAGGAGGGGGAAGGAGGGAGAGTAGGAGAGGGGAAGGGATGGGGAAGGAGGGGAGGAGGGGAGAGGGAAGGGATGGAGGGGAGGGAGGGGAGGGGAGGAGAGGGAAGGGATGGGGGAGGGGAGGGGAGGGGAGGAGAGGGGAAGGGATGGGGGAGGGGAGGGGGAGGGAGGGGAGCGAGGGGAGGGCCGTGTCCCGGGCTTGCTGCTGTAGGGCTCTGGCCGCCAGCGAGGAGAGACACGGAGACACTGGGGGTTTTGAGCAGGAGCAACAGCAGAAGACGACGTGTTTGGAAGGCGTTGGCCTGGGGCCGTGGACGGGAGGACACACCGGAGGCGGAGGCGGGAAGAGCGGGGGTAGGGCTGGCGGGTGGCCAGTGGCACGGAGCTGGGCAGTGGCACGGAGCTGAACGGGGCGCGGCCTTGGCGGTAAGCCGGGAGGGGCCTGGGGACGAATGCGACGCTGCGCGGAAAGAAAAGGCGCAGCGCGCCGGCTCCGAGCGGTCTGGCTTATGCAAGAGGCGGGCCGACGGGCCGACCCGGTGGGATCGGGGCTCTGGCTTTGGACACGCTGCATCCGGTGAGCCGAGTCCCCAAGAGGCAGGCGTCCAGCGGGCAGCCGGAGGCTCAGGTCCGGGAAGTGGAGGGAGCGTCCTAGAACTCGTCTTTGTTCCCTGCGCTCTTCCGATCCTTCCTGAGCTTTTTTGTCTAAGACGCTCCCTGGTGAGCGTGATCTCTTCTGGGGCAGTCTGTCCCCGTAAAGAAGGCTGAGGTGTGTGTGGCATCAGCCACAAAGCTAGAGTAATGATCGTTTTCCAGCTCTCAGTTAGTAAATTAGTAGCTCCCCAAACCCTTTGGTAATTGATACATTTAGGTTTTATTTTTTCCTTTGAGAATGGGCAAAAAGGAAAGTTATTTTTCTTTCTTTTTTATGTTTTATTTATTTCTGAGAGAGAGACAGAGACAGTGTGGGCAGGGGAGGGTCAGAGAGAAAGGGAGATACAGAATCCGAAGACAGGCTCCAGGCTCTGAGCTGGCAGTCAGCACAGAGCCCGAGGTGGGGCTCGAACCCACGGACTGTGAGATCATGACCTGAGCTGAAGTCGGACACTTAGCCGACTAAGCCACCCAGGCGCCCCAGAAAGTTATTTTTCAAGAACTCTATGAAAAAGATGCTTTGGATAGAAGGGTAGTGGTAACTTGGTTAGCTGTTCTTCAGGAGCGTGTTTCGCGTGGATATATGTTTAGCGGCCAACTCTGCAGAGTTCGAGCCCCCCGCGTGTCCTCACCGAGGCCTGGATCACGCGGGCTGCCACACGGCCTCTCTGCGGCTAAAGCTCTCTCCCAGGCGTCTTTGCCTTTCTTCAAAGAGCTGTATTTTCACCCCCGCATCTTGGCGAAAAGGTTTCCACGAAGCACCGAGGATCCCTGCACATTCCGTCTTGACTTCCTGAAAGGCTGGAACATCAGAAACCTCCCTTCCCTTTTCGTTAACTGCGCCGTGCAGACGCCCCGGAGGGTTCCAACCTGCTCCCAGCTCTGCTCCCGGCGTCCCTGCTCACACCTGTTGTGCAACTTCAAGATTAAGGGCTTCTCTTTCGCCTCATTGCAGGTGGCCCGTTTCTGCTGTTCCGAAGGCGGCGGACTGGTCTTCGCCTTCTTTCTCAAAGCAACCAGGAGGACAGACAGAGCTCAGGGGTTCTGAAGCGAGAGACTTCCGTGTCGGGGTGTGCAGAAAATGCAGACACTGGCCGGCTGCCTGAGTGCTGCTAGTTGGTAACGAAGAATGTTCTCTGCATCTCAGAGTTGATTTTGGTTTGTTGAGCCCGCTGTTCTGTTTTGAAGAACCATTTGCTGGTTGTCGCACACAGAACAGCAGGCTCCTGAAGATGCTTCATTCAGAGATTCTGATGCTAGTGTTTCCCTGTTGACTCCCAGCACGTGGGCTGCCTCAGGTGTGGGGGGAGGAGGGGGAGGAACAAAAGCCACAGGGGGCAGGAGTGGGTCCCCAAACCAGTCTCTTCCCTGTGAGGGGCAGACCCCAGAACTCTCTGTGGGTTCTGTACATGGAAGCTTCCCGCTGGCTTCTGATAAGGACCCAAAGAGCAACGAGATCCATTGTGCCTCTTTTTAATTAATTAATTAACATTTATTCATTTTTGAAAGAGACAGAGACAGAGACAGCGTGCGTGGGGGAGGGGCAGAGAGAGAGGGAGACAATAGAATCCGAAGCAGGCGCCAGGTTCTGAGCTGTCAGCATAGAGCCCAACACTGGACTTGAACTCACAGACTGTAGATCATGACCTGAGCTGAAGTTGGATGCTGAGCCCTCCGTTGTACCTCTTGAAGGAAAAACTAGTTGCCACTGACGCCCCCCACAGAGAGGAAACAGTGCCCTTCCCTGTGTTAAGGCAAAGATCTGTATTTAAAAAAAAGTTTATTTTGAGATCATAAAACCATTAAGAAAAGATCTTGAGTAATTTGTAAGTTAATTCCTTTTCAATGAGGGGAGTACCCACCCTTTACACCAGGACACGCCCTTCCTGGGCACAAGGTACAAGAGAGAATAACGAGGCAAGTTCTCCTAAGAGGTACCAGCACCTCAGACACGGGGCACATATCAGCTTGACGAATGCCAAGGACTAAGGAGCAACTACCCAAGAACGAAGCCAAGTGATGTTTTAGGAACGAGGTCATTAAGAATGCACAGATCTCATGCATTCACAGACTTCAGGTACTTAAAGGGACCAGTCTGTTGACTGAAAAAAATAAAGAATCTGGGTCCCAGGGGCTCCATCTCACGTGCTTACAGCAGCACAATTCTGTAAAACCCTCTAACAAACAATATACTTGTCCAGTGCTGCGTGCCAGGAAATGTATCAACACAGTCATTTCTAATTAAAAAAAAAAAAACTTCATAAAATTTTTAGATTTCCTGAGCTAAGGGCAGTCCTCGGCCACAAAGTCACTTATTTAAGCAAACACTGTTCAAAATTAGGGTAAAATGTTGCAAGAAGGGCCTGTAAAATAGGAAGGCGGGACCTGGCCAGCTCCTACCTGGGATTTAGCAGGCAAAGGCCATCCAGCAAGAGTTAACGTGCTAAAAGCACAGGACAGCCTTCAGGTTCCGAAGCTGCGGCCTTTTGTTTGGAAGTAGAGTTCGAAGTAAGAATGAAGGTGAAGGGTGAAGAGTAGCCTGTGGGAGTTGGCCCCATGTCCTTCATGCCACCAGCTAAGGGGTCACATCAGCAATCAGAGAACCCAGCCCCTTGCCCGTGGTCTTTTCCCAGGTCACGCAGGATGCTTCCCGAACCCCAGACAGGGACAGGCTAAGACATGGATCAGGTCCTCTTCACCACTTAAAAAATTTTTTTGTTAAGGTTTTATTTATTTCTGAGAGAGAGAGAGAGAGAGAGAGAGAGAGAGAGCGTGAGCAGGGGGTCAGAGAGAGAGGGAGACACAGAATCCGAAACAGCCTCCAGGCTCTGAGCTGGCAGTCAGCACAGAGCCCAACGCGGGGCTCGAACCCACGAACCGCGAGATCATGACCTGAGCCGAAGTCGGACGCTTAACCGACTGAGCCCCCCTCTTCACCACGTTTAAACTCTCCCTGCTGCCTTCAGCCCAAGACTGCTGAGGCGACGAGGTTTTGGATGCTCGTGGTGTCCAAACGCTACCACCTGTGCTACGTGACTCCGATAACCCTGCCCTTTAACCCTGAAGAGCTTGGACTGGCTGGGCTGTGTTGCTGATCGTCTCTGGGGATGGACTGCAAAGCCGATTCCGGAGACGACCATCCCAGCTGACCGTGGGCGGGGGGGGGGGGCATGGACTGTGGGGCAGAGTTGCTGGTAGGACCAGGAGGAGGTCAGGCCAGGTGGCTCAGACGGAGAGCAGGGGCACACTCCACCGACGCAAGGCTCCCCTGGATAACAAGAGCCCCGACCCGACGCACGTGTCATTGCGCGTCACCTGAGACGGTGAGGACGCACGCAGCTGGGAGGGATTCAGGCTGGGACGTGGATAGGAGGTACTCTCAATGAGGGAGGCAGGTCTAGATACGGTGGGGAACTGGGAACGTTCCAGAATATGCAGGGACAAATAGCAGAAAGTCAGAGGGGCTCACGGAGGCCACCTTTGCCATGAGAGATGGCCAAAGCCAAGTTCTAGTTTCCTCCAAACGCTATCCAGTGCTTTCCTCATTCAGTTTCCATCGGGCTCAAACACGGGCAACTGAGTCTACACTTTCCACCCCTTCTCTTCAGCAGCAGGAATGCCAAAGGTCAACCCTCAGCCAGCGTTCCACCGCAGGGTCCCCAAGGTGGGGGTGGGGGCTGTGAAAGCCCAGGCTCTGGATCTCCCCTGCCTCTGGCCGCGGTGAGTGTGCGGATATAGTTAAAATGCTCGCCAGGTAATCACTTGTTTAGGGAACGTCAGACTCTAGTCCATGAAAAATGTGCCACACATCTCATACTCTGAGTCCCTGGATCTCATTAAACTTAAAAAAGAAAAAAAGAACTTTCTTGGTCTTTTAAAAATTACTGTTTTACTACTTTTGGATTTGAAGACTAATACAAATACTTTGTAGTTACCATGATAGTTCTGATGGAGATCATAATCTTAAAATACCAACATAATAAATAATACTCAATTCTAAATTCTGAAGGTAAAAGGGCGGCTAAAAATTAAGCGTGGTATTTACATGATAATGCAAAGGCTTACATTTAATTGCAGAAATAAAAACTCTACTTAAGTCTTAGAAATCTTTCCTTTGTCTTCCAGTAACGTGACTTTTGCAATCATAGCTATTATTCGACAACCTAATAGTCTAAAATCCAAGGGGCTAAATTCTTTGTTAATATAAATCACTCGTGGCCATTCAGGCTCACGGACCCCAGTGTAACTGGGGCTTGACACATTTAGAAGTTTTTTGCTCCTTCTCTTTGACATTTTAATGCACTATCTCCATTAATGTATTTCCACATGGGTGGCTCCCTGCCCATCAGCAGAGCTGTGTCATACTGGCTTCAAAGAAAATAATACAGAAAAAGTGCCTTGCTGGCAAATAGTAACAGGGAAAATGAATTATAAATACACCTCCCTACAGAATAGTTGCTGGCAGACGTGTGTGTATGTGGTGCGCACATGACACACAGACACCAGCAGCTGTGTGTGCCCAAGAGACTAACGCCGTCGCTTGCAGGCGGAGCGGCTAGCGGAGAAGACCACTGGTCAAACTCTCTTGTGAGACAGTCACTTCAGCATCAACGGAGGTGAGGCGCTACTGACCAAGCTACCTTATGGCTAACGTTTCAATGGGACTGAAATGAGTGGCAAAGGGTAAGAAATGATGTTAGTTAGAATGCCCAGTCTCCCGTTTTACAAGAAACGTTCTAACAGAGCTGCTTTCGCCCCCCTAGTTTTTGGCATGACGTGAGTATTAACACGTAGGTCTCCAGATTCATGGTTGTGATAGGATAAAAATTCCCTTCCAGGCAACAGTAAGAAGGCTTTCCAAATGGACTCAGTTTTGCTCGTATATATATATTTTTCCCCTTAAAACTAAGAAGTCTCAGAGTTTTTCCTCCTTCTGATGTTCAGTCAGTCCACGGGGGCATCTTTCGGGGACGGCAAAAGGAAGACCCGCGTCGCCTGTACCAGCCTCAGCAGTGTATGCACCTTCGGATAGAAGCGTCGGCTCAGAATCCTTACTGTCACAGCTCCGCTCCAGTCACGAGAACGCAAGGTGTGGAAGCGTCCCGCGTGGGGGGGGAAGGGGGCAGGGCAAGCAAAGGGTGTAAAGGACAGAGATTCAAACCCATCCGCGTGGCATCAAGCAAACTGTTACCGCATGTCACAAGGTGTGTGGTTCCGGAAACGAGGACTCAGGCTGCGCAGTGAGGCTACAGCAGGGGACGCGCCAAACACTCGTGTCCCATCGGGTGAAGCACAGGGCGGGCCAGGGAGCCAACGTCCAGACCTCAACTAAGAAGTAGGATCTAGGGGCGCCTGGGTGGCCTAGTCGGTTAAGCGTCTGACTTTCGCTTAGGTCATGATCTCGCGGTTCGTGGGTTCGAGCCCCACGTCGGGCTCTGTGCTGACTGCCAGCTCGGAGCCTGGAGCCTGTTTCAGTCTGTGACTCCCTCTCTCTGACCCTCCCTGCTCATGCTGTCTCTCTCTCTAGAAATAAATAAAACATTAAAAAAAAAAAAAAAAAGAAGTAGGATCTAGACACCAAGACACTGACTGACAGCTGGTTTCTAACAGTAGAATTGCCTTTAGATGTGGGAGGGAACTGACATTAAGACATTTTCTTTTACAGGGAAAAATCTAGAAATAGCACTAAATGAAGGAAGGGCAGGAGGACCAGGACACAGAGCTGATGCCCAGCCTGTAGCTGACGAAAGGGTCCTGAGCCGGTAACGTGAAGACCCTCGTCTCCTCCACCGTAAAATCCAGGGGTTGAGGCTCCGTGGCACCTCAAATCCTTCTAAATCCTTCTAGATCTGAGATGTTGCTATTCTGTCACTGAAACCACATCTTCTGCGAAGGGAGAACGAAACATTTCCCTTCTGATGAAAATACCACCGTAAAGATCTGTGCAGAACTCTGACGAGAGTCATCTCAAGTCCCTGAGACTTGATGCAAGCTACGCGGGAGTGGGGGCAGACTTCAGGGAACCGAACTGTACCCCGGCCCAATGGTCTAGGGCGTGTCAGAACTTCCGTAAGTCCACTGAAGTCGTGCCCTCACCCTGGGAACTCGTTCCCAAGAAAACATCTGGATAAGTCTGATATACCCCGATCCACAGGTCGGCTGTGTTGGCAGACACGTCAGCTGTAGGACACCACCAGGTGCCACTGGGAGTGGGCGAATGGATGCAAAACACACTAAATGGCTCAGGGAAATTTTCTTTGGTGTGTGTGTGTGTGTGTGTGTGTGTGTGTGTGTGTGTGTGTGTGTGTGTGTGGCCTGAGGTTCGTGGTAATGCTTCTTTAGGAAGCAGCAGGCCAAAGTCTCTCCTAAACTTCTGGCCACCTTTGGCTCTTCTCTGCAGACATGGTCTCAAGTCCGTCCAGCACGGTGCTCCAGAGCCAGACTGAGGGTGAAAGTCACCTGCCATCGCTGAGCTAGGCCTTTCATAAGATCATTGAAGATTTCCACCTCTCTGTGTCTCACGACTTCAAAAGAATACCACCTACGAGAAATGCTTTAAAACTAAGGGACTGCCTGGGGGGCTCAGTCAGTTAAGCGACTGACTCTTGGTTTCTGCTCAGGTCATGATCTCACCGTGAGTTCGGGCCCCGCGTCGAGCTCTGTGCTGACATTGTGGAGTCACCTTGGGATTCTGTCTCTCTCGCCCTCTCTCTGCCCCTCCCCTGCTCATGCTCTATCTTTCTCTCTAAATAAATAAAGTTAACAAAAAAAGAAATGATTTAAAACTAAACACAGCAATGCATTTTCTGAATAGAGTCTATCAGTATGTATGGCGGGCAGGGTGTCTTGGAAAAATATTATGTATAAATTACTAATTCCAAATGATAGATAATATTAGTTAGCTAATCTAGTACTCAGGCAGGAAGGGTCACCAAATTCCGTCCTAAATCCTCTGATAATCAAAACAAGGAATTCCTTCACTCAAAAGGTAAAAATGAAAAAAAAAAAAAAAACCCTCCACAATTCTGTATGTTTCTTAACTTACTCAGTGCGGCAGGTGGGTTTTACCTTTGTTGTGCCGTCCTTAAAAAAACGAATTAATAAAATACCTTCCCATCAGTCATGCCCGCATGTGTTTTCTCTGCCCTAGCTTACACGCACTGAGCGGAGAAAGCCTGAAGCATGACCGCCATCAGCCGTCAGTTCTCACACTGAACTTTCTGTTTCTAATTGCACACACGTGTGCACGCGTATGCACGCTCATGCACTACCTCTGTCATTAATTTGTCTTTTTCACGTTCTTTCAGAAGTTCCACGCCCTGTGGGGTTCTGACTTGGGAAAGAAGTCAATGTTTTTCTTTTTTTAAATTATTTTTAAGGTTTACTTTTGAGAGAGAGAGACAGAGACAGAGCATGAGTGGGGGAGACACAGAGAAAGAAGGAGACACAGAATCAGAAGCAGCTCCAGGCTCTGAGCTGTCGGCACAGAGCCCGATGCGGGGCTCAAACCCATGGATTGTGAGATCATGACCTGAGCTGAAGTCGGACACTTAACTGACTGAGCCACCCAGGCGCCCCTGAAAGAAGTCATTTTTAACGAACTCTGAGAGCGTTGTGTGTGAAAGGCTCGAGCGACTTCTTCCCCAAAAGAGGCGCTGACATGTAAGTGGGCTGGTTTTTCAAACTGCCGACCCGACTTCCACCCGACAGAGCTACCAATGGGGGAAGAAAACAACGACAGAAGCAAAGACAAGGGTTCACTACCACGAGCTACTGAGTAAAGCACAAGTGTGGTGGAAACTTAATTTCTTAACCCACAGCACTAAAACATGTGCTATACATGTCTTCTCACGTTCAAGCTTCTGCTTGAAACAAAAAAAAAAGGCACAACAGGTTATATGTACTTGCAAAGTGAAAAGAGAAGACGATTTAAAATAGAAATAAAACTTTCTTTCTTTTTTAGAAAGAGTGCTGTAGATACGAAAGGCAAAACCCAGAGCTCCCAGGGATGGGGCCACAAAGACGAGCCTTTGCCAAGTGCGCTCTTTAAGATTTACAAGGAGTACCTCGGCCACCTTTCTTTTTCTTGTTTTTAATTAAGGAGGAGGTGTTGTCTTCTAAGGACGCTCTCTGGATGCTGCTAGCTGCAACGCAGATTTGATCTCCTCATGTTGGTTAGCTAACATTGATTTTCTGCCCCAGTGGAAGAGATTTCACTCTGATGCATGCCATTTAAATTCATTTTACACAGCTGCTTAATGTGGCTTGGCAAGGCACAGCCAAACCAGCTTTGCGGGTCTAAATGGGCCTCCAGAGTTGGTAAAGGACAGATCCTAAGGATTAGCAGCCGATGATGAATGCTTCTCTCTCCCTACTGTTATCTTCCTACTGCCTCATGAAGTGACCTTGAAGGTACCACAAGAAGGGAAAAAAAGAGGAAGAGACCATTTCCCCAAAGAAGTCTGTTTACCTAATTATATTTGCTATTTCACTTTTAGGATTATGTTTACAAAATTCTATATTTGTTGGCCCACATTTAGGACCGTGTTTACAGGATTTAAAACTCTCGCCTGCAAAATTATCATTTGCTCTTGCTGTCTAAATAAATGTATACCGAATATAAAACTACTGACAGGCTCTCTGTTATGTATTCATAACAAGCAGTAAAAGCACAGTTCTATAAGTTTAGTCTTTAAACAAAGCCAGCTGACTGTTCTCTGTTTTATTTGAACCAAAAATGTGGTGCATTTCTCCTGAACGGGATTCAATCTATGTAGGATAATCTTATCATTACAACATGCAAAGCAGTATCAATACTAACATTTTCGCTAAATAAATCGCTCAATGACAATACACTTTAAGAGCACTATGAACCTAAAAATGGTATATAGCCTGATGCTATACAGCTTTGTAGCAGGAAAAAAGAAAGCTACTTTTTGTTGCTGTATGTAATTCCTGTGTTGAAATGGATCATAATATGGCAACACCGTGTTTCGGAGGAAAATTCTGTGTGGGATTATTTGGTTGCATTTTTCAGGTGACTTCAATACTCTGAAACTCCTTGGGAGACGGAAAGGAGAGAAATCTTTGGCATAGACGTCTGCTCGGTGAGGCTAAGTCCTGTCTCCTGCGGTGGGTCTCTTGCCAAACGCGGCCGCTGCTCTCTGAGTTCAGGGGTGTGTGTGTGGGGGGGTCAGGGACGACAATAACACAGTCACGATCACGGTGCGACACAACACAAGTTCCCAGACAACGGAAGGACGACAACGGCGGAAATCACGCCAGAGTGGGTGACTTCATTACTTTCACGGAGATCGAAGCTTGTGGGTCCCTCTCAGGCATGAAGGGAACAAGCCATGCCGGAAGCCATGCAGAGACGGGGTCTGGGGACAGCATGCACACTCCCACCGCACCAACACAGCACCGTTCAGAAGGGTGGAGAACAAAACGGAACAAAACGAACCGAACCCCCGAAACAAACAGAAAGGAACGAAAAGACAACCCCCCTCTGGGACGGATTTCCTCTTAGGTCTTTCACTTTCTTGTTCTGGGTGTTCTTTTCGCAGCCAGGTGGCACGTTCATTAACAGTTTAAAAAGAAAAAAAATGCCCAGGTCCCGCAGCAAGTCAGGGTATGTTGCTACCTACCCGTACTGGTCAGGCTGGTGCATCATGGGAGCCTGAGAGTTGCCATAGTTGGGGTGCTGGGAAGAAAACATGGGGCGTCCGCCAGCCCCAGACTGGCTGGGATAAGCAGGCGACCTAATGTATGGTGGCCTAAAGCAGAACAGAAGAACAACTTCTTTGATTTGTTCTGTAGACAAGTACGAATCCCCCTGTCCATCATGTCACCTCCGCACATAGGTGCGGGGGGAGGGGTGCGGTTACAGAATGTGGCATAATACTCTGTACCGTGCAGCTGCCTGGGAGGGGAGCTGGAGAACATTCCTTAAAGGGGAGGGTGTGGCGGGAAGGACAGGAGAGAGAACAGGGAGATTCTCAGATGTAAATCACCAGTTTATGCTGGTGAAGTAGGGCTCTGACTTTGGCACAAGCCAAAAAAAATACACGGTCCTTGCTGAAAATGGGCAGCGTGTGAAGCCAGGGCTTCCGAACTACCTCCTGATCAGAAACAGAAAAGGAAAATGCCTGGCTGTGGATTTCTGTGTTCACCGATGCAAAATGATGTGTAAACTGAGTCAGGAAGGGAGCATGGTAAGGCTTCTGAATCACAATGATGCCTTAATGTCTGTGGTTATCTTCCTCCCAGGTCGCTATCCGAGGGCCCATTGTCCAACGCAGTCAGGTGCTTTCTACTTGAAAGTAACTTGAGCTGCAGGACATGCAACAATGGACAATTAACCCTAAATGAGAGCTTCAGGACCAGGCAAACCAGTTTTCAGGGACAGGTTTATTAAAACATTCCCTAAAGCCTGTGAGGTTCGGGTTAGTATCTGGGGTTCAGGGAATTTTAAGTAATTATAATGTGGATGGAGACAGAGAGGATGACTGATTCTCCTTTTGATTCCTCAAGGGAAACTTATTATTGTTTGGAGCAAACAGTGAGACTGAAGGGGTCCCTAACGTTCCCCAAATAGCAGCTTCAGAGGAAAAGTAACAAAGGGACACATTTAAACACACACACACACACACACTTCTATTTTCCTTTGACAAAAATCAGATTCCTCTATCTTTTCTTCTGAAGATACCGTATCTTCATACATAGCTTTCAATGTGCTATGTTTTAAAACGCATTTTAACGTCTGTTAAACGTAATTTAAAACATATTCAGAAGTGCTTCTTTTAAAACTATTCACTTCGGTCATAAATTTTTAATTAAGTACACTATTTTTATATAGGTTAAATACTTGGCTTCAACCATTTTAAAAATCCAAGACTAAAAACAAGTAAGTGATTGCGGCTAAAGCCTGGCTCTTTGAACTTAAACTTTACGAAATACTATCTTTGCTTTACGAACCGCATTTCGGTTTGCACAGAGAGGTATGCCCAGAAAAGCAAAATAACAACGTAAGAAGATGACTATTAATCTCACACAGAGACACGTAGACAAACACACACGATACAAATATGTGCACAGACGAGGCTTCTATTTTATAAAGAGTTTTACGGTGGGGTAAAAAAGAAAAAAAAAAAAGAAGAAGGTGGTTCTTTTTCCCTGCTTTCGGTTTTAAAAGCGCGGCCTTTCAGGCCTCAGCCCTCGTGGCTAACCCCGGCCGCCGCTGCAGGCGCAGCCACGCGCACACGCCACGGCCCCGCGCCGGCCACCAGGCCTCCTCGCAGTCGTTCCAAAGAACCTCCCACACCGCGGCCTCCTTCCCCGACGTCTCCCTGACGTGCTCCGCCGCTCACGTCTCTGGACTTCACGGTACAGGCTACGCTCACGCCAGCCGAGCGGCCGCGCAGGCCTACCCTCCACGCCCCGCCCCCCAGCCCCGCGGGGGACGCCGTGGCTGTGTGCGCAGCACGGGCTCCCGCGCCTGCGCACAGACCGCCCGCCCCGCCGGCGTACCTGCTCTGCGCCGAGTTTGCAGCGGCCTGCATCACTGCGGCAGCTGCCTCCTGTGCCTTACGGTTCACGGTTGGCATCGGCGGGCCCATTCCTGGCCCTGCCTGCTGGGACATGCCGGGAGAGCTGGGCGTCATGCTGCTCATGTTTCCGGGAAACGGCCTGTTCTGCACCCCCGCTGACGGCATCCGCCCCAGGGGCATAGCACCGCACGGCTGGCCTGGCCCTTGTCCGTGCATCTGGTTGTTCGCATTGATGCCCACGCCGGGCCCTGGGCCGCTGTAGCTCGCACTGGGCACCCCGCTATACGTTGGGGGTCTGGAGTAGTTACCTAGACAAAAAGGAAACACAAATTAAAGCCTTTTATTGAATATCTGGACTTGCGAGGACATTCACGGGAAAGACTTCTTGTCCCACGATGTGATCGACACAGGATATTAGCCATGCCCCTTATTAACCCTTCCTCTGCTGGCACCGACGAGGCTGGCAGTGTCACAGTAAGCTATCTCGGCACATTCCCAAGGCAAAGAGCCACACGGGACCACGGAGAGATCGCGGGGACATTTAGCCTAATCATTAAAACAACCAATGAACAGGCAAGGGACGCTAGCAGTGAGTGCTGTTGCTTCAATACACCCAACATTCATATTCCTACTAATTCCAGAGAATTAATTCAACTCCTAGTCCTTAGGAAGGCACCACTGACACTGCATGACTCCCCATTACTGCTTTCGGCAGTCATGATAAAGGGTTCAGAAAGATGGCGGGTCGGACAAAATGCACATGTGGTCAAAACTGTCCTCCAAAACCCCACAGGAGGGGTCACGTGGAAACTCAACACTGGTCCAGCAAAGCAATCAGTTTTCCTCTGGTGTTGGGGGCAGGGCTGCTTTTGTTTTGGGTTTTGTTTCTGCCTTGAGCATCAGGTCAAGTGGTTCACCTGTGCCTGGTGCGGTGTCGGAGGAAATATGGTTTCCCGCACGAAGCACCACAATCCAAGTGAAGTGGCGGCACCCTGGGGGCACGGGCAGAGCACCCCCAACCCCCGTGCACACTGGGGGGCACACGCTCGCAAGGAGAGCAGCAGCCTCAAGGACCCCGATTATTTCAAAAGTTTTCTCTCTCCTTCCACGCCTTTTACTTTGAGTGTGCATACATTAAAGGCACACGTAACGTCGTTCCAATAATAACAACTGCAGAGAGTAACCGCTGAAGCGTACTGTGTATGACAGGCTGGGTTAAGTGCTTTGCACCATCGGTCTCAGTGGCTTCTCCAATAATCATATGAAATACATATAAATGACCATGATTTCATTTACAAATGAAGAAAATCAACAGCTAGTAGGTTAGGATTCAAACTCAAGCAAAAACAGATTCTGGGACCCATGTAATTAACCAGGAAGATATGCTGCCTTCCCACAAATGATTACTGAAATAAAATAAATGTAAAAAGCATTTGCAGAATATGGATAAGTGTTTTGCAATCCATCCTTACTGCTTTCTGGAAGAGACTTCTTGTCAAAATAACTGTTCCAGGCACAGGAGATATAAGATTAAATACAATTCAATCCCTGCACTCAGGAAGCTCACCTTGTGTGTGTGTGTGTGTGTGTGTGTGTGTGTGTGTGAAAGAGAGAGAGAGACCAGAAAGATAATATACTGTGAAAAGTGCAAGAGAATGGAGAGCAAGTCGGCTTGATGGGGGCTGGGGTCAGTGCGATAGGGGAGTTCAGCGAAGATTTCTTTGCTGGGGTGTGGCCTCAGGAGCCTGTGGCAGGCAGGCCCTGGGGTCTGGGAGCACTGGTGCTCAGTGAAGGCTCCGCACATACTAACTACAAGACCTCAACTCCTTCTCTTTCTTTTTCTATCCTCTTCTCCATAAAGCAAAGATTATTGCCTCTAATACTCTCTGCTTGAGGAGTCGTGGCTAGGGCTCAAGGGCATGAAGTATGTAAAGTACTGTAAACACGGAGTAAAATTGGTAGGGGTTAATATCTGGGTGGTAGGCAGCAGAAATGACAGTGCACAAAGAGAGCACAGAGAGGCCGTGCACACAGCACAGCCAGCAGAGAGCAGACGATCTCCACAGGTTAAGTCACCAAGGAGCTCTGTGTGGCTAGGACAGGGAGTGGGCGGGGGGGGTGGGGGGGGGATGGGGAAGGCAGACCCAGCAGGGGTCTCCTGTTCCATGCCTCCAAATGTGGGGTTTATTTTGAAGATGAGAAGGAGCTTCTCCAGGCTTTCCAGCAGAAATTGGATTTGACTAGTGAAAATATCAAAAGCAAATACTTAATATTTACTATGTGCTAAGCTCAGTTGCGAAGTCTTTGCATTAATTCATTTAATCCTTGATTCGGGCCTAAGAGGCCCCTATGATTACAACACTTATTTTAGAGATGAGCGACCTGCGGCCCAGAATGCTGAGGAGCTTGTCTCAAGGTCACGTGCCTACTTGGCAGAGAAGCCACGGCTTGCATTCAGGTAGTCTGTGTGCACAGTTCAGAGTCTAGGCACATAACACTGCTGTGTGGCCTCTCAGATGGTTATGGAAAAACCATACTTGTGTAACGTATCATCACGACGGTAAGACCAGGTTTTCTTAGGCCCACGACATGTAAAGTGGCCTCACCTACAAATCCACAAGGGATCCGGGGACTTTCAACCCTGACTGGGTACTTGCTCTCTGTTAGGTGTGTCACATGGGCTTTATTTGGGTGTCTGTGAAGGGTATTATTTATTGCAGATGGTATGGAGGCCATCATTCACATGAACCATATGGGCCCAGACAGTCTCAACTAAACTGCCTCTGTGGCTCCAAAGTGGCCAGAGGCACTATATCCACAAATGAAAGTGCCTGTGTTCCAATAAAACTGTATTTGCAAACACGGGTGGTGGGCCAAAGTGGGCCATAATATGCTGGCCCCTGCTATAGACCCATCTTGGTACAAACTAATGAACTGCTCCACCAGCACAGAAAGGGACTTATTAAAACCAACATTTTTTGACTCCGAATGTCCTGTGGAAGGCTAAAGAAAAGCTGAAGAGGAATAACAGAGTGAGGCACTAGCAGTTTAAGGACCTGGAAAATGGAAAGGAAACAAGAGAATAGAAGGAACGGGAGAGGTTTGATGTCAATGACCTCAGGAACCACCGAGTTACATGCGAGTCGGTCTTCTATGGCCAGCTCGTCAAATTTAAACTGCCTTCTCCTAAGAAAACCCTCTGCCTTTGCAGAAATAAACGTATGCTGCTTCCAAGTAAAAGGTAAAACATTCACTGTTTACCAATTTCAAAGTTCTTTATAGAAAGTTCTTGTTTCAGAGTCTCCCACCCCACAGGACCATGCATAAGGTCCCCGTCTGTCTTCCCATCACACTATCTTGGTGGAAAGGGCGCCTTATGCTTCCCCGGCTTGTGAGGGACACAGCGCAGTGCTCAGAATTCAGATTTCTCATCTCCGCCCGCACTGACCTCACACGCCCTCACTGCCAGACAGCCTGATAACATCAGTGAAGACGGGCCTCTTTTTTGGCCCTTGCTTTTATTAAAAATAAATAAACTCATTCACAGCTCGAGTGTAAGTGAAATTAATTCACATACTCATTCAATTACCGGCTCCCTCCCTCCCCCAACACTTGGTAAGTGACTCATTTGGTAACAAACCTTACTCAGTGAAAACATATGTACCCTTTGCTTTCGAAGGAAATGAAATAACACTTTAATCTTGTTTTAGAAAACAAGCATTTAGACATGGTTATCTCAGACTGCCCACAATGCGGTTTTATTAGAGAAGGAAGTTCCTGATTTTGTCGAACTCTGCTTACGGGTGGAACAGAGAAACTCCGTCACACTGGGTTCTTGTTCTTGGGGTTTAACAGGCAGGCCGGGAGGCGCTGTATTTTAACGATCACAAAGGAAAGAAACGACAGCGATGTTCAGTTACCCCGGACCTGGCTTTGTCTATCTCATTCGCGGTGTGTGCAGAAGAGCTGCGTTTCCGTGGCTTTGCTCAATCCCGCAGCCAGGAGGCGTCCTGCCACGGGGTGGCGGATGTGCCGGAGCACAACCGGGCACACCCAGACACGCACGCGAGCACTCGGGCTTAGAAAGGCCCATTGAGTGCCGGCTCCCAATCTAATTTCCCTCAATCAGTTGGGCTGATTCCATGAATCGGCACTCAAAAGCACACGTCAAGGGAATATGTTCTAATTATAGAGGCCTCTACTTGGTAGAAGAAATACAAAGTCCCCTTTTCTTCTCCTTGAAAGTCTAAAGACTTTCCTCATTAGACTCACATGCCTGGATAAAAATGCTTTCTAAAGGCTTTAAATGGCTTAAGAGGCAGCGATGGACAAAGCGCGGGCTCTAGAATTTGGGTCTGAATAGCGGCATGACCTTGGACAAGTTACTTAACCTGTCTGCACATCAGTCTTGCTGTCTGTAAAGTAACAACAGCATTGGGGACTAGGTACGAAGGGACTGTACAGCGCCAAGGACACAGTCCCCTGACAAACGACCATTACCATCGTCATCATCATCGGCGATCGTAATACTCTCAACAACCATTGAAAAGTGATGATTTTGTCCCCATCGTGTTTTAAAAATGTGTGGAAGGAGTGAAAAAATGATTAACGCTCCCCCCGCCTACTCAATACCATATCCTTCTCCCCCAGATAAACAAAAACCAAACACGTAAGCCAAGCAAAATATGAGAGGAAAAGCCAGGAATGAGAAGTGCAATCCTCTTTGCATGTTGCAAATAGATCAGTAATTTGTTGGCACTAGCTTTGACAGAAAACAGATAGACCCAGCATTAAGCACAATGAAGGCAGCAGATGCCGGGCCAGCCCACCTCGGCTGGACGGGTCTTGCAGCCAAGTCCGGGAGCTCACCGTTTTCAAGTGGGTTCATCTTGGCATTCCAGCTTGGGAAAATCGGTCACCGAATAAATTCAGATTCCAACCTACCGGGAGTTATAGTCAAGCACCAGAGAGAGGAAACGGGAGCAAGACCGTTTGAGTCACCCTTCTTTCAGGAGAACTGTAGATACTTCTGTACCCGACTCTAGAATGTTTAAGTTTGCTAGTTACAATCGGTATTCCAGGCTTACTGCTCTTACTGAACCATGAAGTGTTTCCACTCACATATGAAGTTTTGATTCTCCGTTTCACCATTCAACAAATTATTTAGGAATAACTTCTGTGCGCAAGGCTACTGCAGAGGATGCAGTGGTGCCCAAATCACAGAACAGACACTTTACCCAGAGCAGGAAAAAACAAAACGGATAATTAGCGAAGTATTCCGACGAACATGTTTGTGAATGAGGATTAAATATGCATTTACCTTGTTGGTTAGTTAATAATGTTCACTACTGTTTATAGCTATCTACTACATAATATTATTTTAGGTCATGTCTACAGAGATAGAATTTACATACAATAATAATCCTATGTAGTTCAATAATCACCACAACAGGAGATATTTCTACGAAGACAAAAAACTGCCATTTTGTGGTCATTCTCACTCCCTCCCTCTCCGTGGGAACCACTAATCTGATTTCTGTTCCTACAGTTTTTCTTTCTCCACGATGTCACACAGACCCATACAGTATACAGTCTTTTTGTGTCTGGCTCCCTTCCCTTAGCACCACACACCTTTGACATTCACCCACATTATTGCACACATCGGTGGCTTTTCCCCTTTTGCTGATAAGTAGCATTCAATTCTGTGGACATCTGTGTTGTTTCCAGTTTTTGGTGTTTCAAACAAAGCCACTAATATTTGCACACAGGTCTTTGTGTGGACGTAGGTTTCGTTTCTCTTGGCAAAACCCTAGGAACAAGAGAGTGCCAGGTTGAAGGCTAAGTGCATGTTGGACTTTTAAAGAAACGCTACCACAAAATGTATGAGTTCAAAAAAAAAAAAAAAGGTAGGAGTTCATTCTTGATACTGCCAATTAAAACAAAATTAGCAGGGTACCTGGGTGGCTCAGTCGGTTAAGTGTCTGACTCTTGATTTCGGCTGAGGTCACGATCTCACAGTTTGTGAGTTTGAGCTCCACATCAGGCTCTGACAGTGCAAAGCCTGCTTGGGATTCTCTCCTTCCCTCTCTCTGCCCCTCCTCCTCTCTCTCTCGAAATAAATAAACATTAAAAAAAAAAAATTAGCCATCCCAATAGGTGTGTAGTGGATATCATTGTGGCTTCAATTTTCATTTCCCTAACGAAGAATGAGTTTGAGGGGCGTCTGGGTGACTCAGTCGGTTAAGCGTCTGACCCTTGGTTTCAGGTCAGGTCACGATCTCATGGTTTGTGAGTTCGAGCCCCATATCAGGCTCTCTGCTGTCAGTGCAGAGCCTGTTATGGATCCTCTGCTCCATTCTCGCTCTGCCCCTCCCCTGCATTCTCTTTCTCTCTCTCAAAAATAAACAAACATTAAAAAAATTAAAAAATGATTGAGCATTTTTTCATATGCTTATTTGCTGGCTCCCATATTTCATAAGATCCTTTTTGTGTAAAAAAAAAGTTCTATTTCAAAAACCTTCTTCCAACCCTACCTTTTTACACAGACTGATCACACAATACTGCTCTTTTGGGCACTACCTTGGAGGAAAAATGACTGAGTAGACAGGAAGATCACAAATGCAGGTTCAAAATGAAAGCTGACTTACCCCCCCGCCTCCCCAGTTGCATTAAATCCTACCACTGGTGGGAATGGATACTCTGTTTTCGGAATTGCTATGTACGGTACCATATTTTCCCTAAGTCAGCATGCATTTTCAAAAGTCTTACCGTGTAAGAGAAAGGACCATACTGCACAAAGCTTGGGACAGAGGGGGAAAGGCCTCTTACTTTACTGTCTGGGTACAGAGTTTCGCTTTTGGTAGTTTTTTCCCCATGTTACAAAAATGGACCCCTTTAAAAATTTAATAATACAATAATGCAAGTTTAGTGCAGTGAGTACAGAAGCACAGCAATAGACAAGAGTGACCCTTCATTTTACTTCCCAAAGGTAATTGTTAAGCATTGACTAGTCAACCCAGCACCCACGGAGCATCAAGGCAGGGTCAGAAAGGTACCAGTATCTGTGGAGTACTCTGTCTTAATCGTTTCAAAAACAGGTTTTTTTTTAACTTTATTTATTCATTTTGAAAGAGAGAGACAGCGAGGGAGAAGTAGAGAGAGAGGGAGAGAGAGAATTCCAAGCAGGTTCCGTGCTGTAGACGCAGAGCCCATCGCAGAACTCAATCTCACGAATTGTGAGATTATGACCTGAGCCGAAAGCAAGAGTCAGATGCGTAAGTGACTGAGCCACCTGGGCGCCCCCTAAGTAGTTCTGCAGGGTCTCTTACGTGCTAGCTCTGTGCTAGTGGCTGGGGGTTCAGCAGCGAATGAAGGCGAAAAGCCTACAGTCTGGTGGCAGGAGACGGGCAAAGAAGCAACCCTAGAAGATGTCATACGGTGCTAAGTGCCAGGAAGAAAAATAAAGGGAGATTTATACAGAGTGGTGAGGGGTGGTGTCCCTGGGAAGGTGACTGAGGAGAGCCACTCCCGGGAAGGGAGGTGTGTGCGTGTGGGTGGCCTCTCAGGAAGGAGAAGTGGATCTTCAGAGAAACAACGGCTACTGAGGCTGACATCACGCCTGGGCTCAGGAGACATATGGGAAGTCAGATGCCAAGATCGGGCCCCGGGCAGGGAGTGAAGGAGAGAGCACAGGCCCTGAAACAGCAGGGGTGTAACCGTCTGCTATGTGTGACCTCCAGAAAGCCATTTGTCACTCCCAAGGCCGGTTTTCTCATCTGTAAAAAGGGTATAATACAAGATTATGTATCGTAGGTGGTTGCTGTGGGGGAAAAATGATCGTAACTGTAACTCTTGTTGGACAAGCACGGTCAATAGCTAGGATCTTGCAAGGAATAGGGAGAAACTGTCCCAGGATTAATAACCCTTTAATCAGTGAAATAATTTTTTATTATGTATTGCATCATATGTGTAATTTTACTTTCATGACGCACAGATATTCAAATTTATTTCTCAGACGGAGTGTAGGAAAGAGCACTTACGTTAAGAACGTGAAAAGGCATTAACCCAATAGCCAAATTTAGTATAAAACAGTGAAATCTCTATGGTAAGAAATGAAAAAGTCTCAGAGTCACTGCTGTCACACGTTGCGAGCGCACCCCTGTCCCCACCTGGGCTCCAGTGTCCTTGTGCCCGGTGCTCGCAAGCGTGGGAACAGCGCCCCCTGGAGGGAGAGCGCTTACCTGCTTCCCCTGAGGGGCTGAGGGGCTCTGAGATTTGTCCCCTGTGATTCAACAAGGCCATTTCTTTTCAAACATTTGAAAAACTGGCAGGGCTATGAGCCCTGGGAAAAGGCACCTTGCTGAGATGTAAAGGACAGCTGAACGTGCACATCCTGCGCTTCTCCAGTGCTGCCCAGGGCTGTCGTGACCGGGACCCGTGGTGGAGGGACAGCCCGCTGGATGAGATGTGCTTCCTCAGGGAGCGCAGCGACTGGCGGCTCTCCTGAGTGCTGCCGATTTTAATTAGCAAGGTAAAATGGTTTCACGCCAGTCAAAATTAAAGCTGCTTTGTGTTTTTCTTTTTAAAAACTTTTCCTTCTTGGGGCGCCTGGGTGGCTTAGTCGGTTAAGCGTCCGACTTTCGCTTAGGTCATGATCTCGGCGGTTTGTGGGTTCGAGCCCCGCGTTGGGCTCTGTGCTGACTGCCGGCTCAGAGCCTGGAGCCTGTTTCAGAGTCTGTGACTCCCTCTCTCTCTGACCCTCCCCTGCTCACGCTCTCTCTCTCTCCTAGAAATAAATAAAAAATATTAAAAAAAAAAATAAAAACTTTTCCTTTTTTAAATTTTAAGTGGGTCTGCACTTTAACTTTTCTTAACTCCTCCCTAAATTCCCAGGTTTTGATACAACTGTGATGATCATCGGTCCGTTAAGAAAAATTCATGCTTAAATCTTGTAGTGAAAGCTAAATTTGAGCACCGAAAGAAGACGGCATGAATGGTCTTCTTCTATAAAATGACTTACTTCAATTTCTGTTTTTCCCCCCAATATCAGTGAGATAAAGATATGGACTATTTCTTTTCTTTTCTTTTCTTTTGCTTTATTTAAAAAAATATTTTTCCTTAAATTGTTTGTCAAGTTGGTTTCCATATAACACCCAGTGCTCATCCCCACAAGTGCCCTCCTCCATGCCCATCACCCCCCCTCCCCTCTCCACTATTTCTTTAACAACAAAACGATATGGAATATGGAACTGACACGTGCCTGGCACTGCAGATTTAACCATAAAATAAGGTTAAGGTAAAAAACTTGTCACATGCATCACACCCGGACTCCGGGGGAAAAGAAACTGAGTGAACCGGACAGGGAGCGACCTGCACAGAAACCGGCCTTCGGAAAAGCCGGAGAAGAGGACATGGTCAGTCTGCAGCGCTGTCCGCGAGGGAAGTGTGAACCCGCATGGCGGACACATGTCACCTCTGCGGAAGAGAGGCTGAATTTAGCGTAATTCAATAATAAGACCGAGATTCTGGACTTGTAAGAGTGGAGACTGAAATCCTGGGTCACGGTGACACAAAGGACGCCACGGGCCTACAGCCAGTGACATTTCTGCATTGTTCCTCTTCAGCTGAAACAGGGGTAAGATTATTAATGTGTAATTCACTATTTTGGAACTGCATTCATTTCAACTCGGTATAATTTAGTTTTGTGAATCCACTGAGAAACATACGTTAATGAAGGGAGAAGGAATATTTCGGATGGCATTAAAAAAAAAACCCTTTAGCTTCTTTGGGAAAAAATACCTTTTAACAAGTAATTTAGAAATAAAAGGCTCATCAGACTCACCTACTAGAAAGTTCCCTGCTTCCTAAGACACATACACCATGCAAACTAAGGCATCAACCCAGGCCTGCTTCAGCATGCAACCCGTGAAATGCTGTATGTGGTGGTCCAGACCCTTTCGTCCAAGTGAGTGGATAACTGATGGCAATCTAAGCGAGGAATTATTTAGTGGCCCAAGGAAATACTGCTTATTTATAGTAAAATTAAGGCTAGACTCCTCAGTTCCTGCAGTATTTGTGGACAGTGTGACTGACGCTATTTTAGAGAACACAAAAACAAGACAGTCTTTGTTCTTAAGAAATATAAAGGTGAAATTTGTTTCAGCTCTCTTTCCCCCAAGTTCATTTATTCATCATTCACATGTCGATTACAGAATTCCATTCTATTTATTAAAGCAAGTCTCACGGCCCTGCTGGTAAACACCTTGTAAGGGCAGTTACTATACATGCTTGCCTGAAGGTAGAAAAAAGTACTATTTCATAAAATACACTGCAATTAGACATTTTCACACATTTAGATTGGACTTATTCCATTTGCATATTTAATAATGCAGATTTCACAGTAGTAATATACATTTCGAAGAAATTTCCTTCTTCACGTCATAGAAACTGTTTTCTTAATCCCTTAGTATCTTTGATGTGTTTCCAAGCCTGAATTCCCCAAATGCTCCTTGTTCCTTGAAGGCAAGTAGTTTTGCCTTTTGGTTTCACCAGTGGCTTCCTGAATGAATGAGCCAGCAAGGAGGGTGTACACCTATGGCATGGGAAATACCACCCCAGTGCCTATGTGAGCGGTCTCTGAAGTGTCCCTTGGTTTGAACCCAGGCTCCGCCACTTACTAGCTATGTGGTCATGGGTCAGTTCCTTAACCTGCTCATCTGCAAATGGGGAGAATGTCAGAGCTTCCCGTCAATTAAGAAAACAGTGAGTCTGCCCGAATTTGAATCGTGGCATGACCATAGTATATCCTGGTGAAGTTGTTTCCATTCCTTCGTCTGCCCAGGGATAAGTGGTACCCATCCCATAGTATGCTGGGAGAATGAAGTGAGTCAATCCATGGAACACACTTCAAACAGGGCCCAGGACACAGTAAGAAATGTTGGTTGTTACTACAAAGGAACAATTTTGGAGAAGTCATTACTGACAATAAAAAGGCTAAAAGGAAGATTGTAAGAGATTTTCCTCTGAGATCTCTTAAAAACAAAACTGACCCAGAAGAAACACATCCAGTCAGGGATGAAATAGAAGGTGAAAATAATGGCCTCTGTGGTTCACATGCAAGTGATTCTTTGCAGAGACACTAAAACGCGTAGCATGAAAATGCAAGCTGAAGGTTTTAGGACTAATTTGAGTAGTTAAGAGAAGGAAGAACAAAATACTTATTTGGGGTCCAGTTTAAAAAGATGAACACAGAGAGAAGTTTAAAAGTAAGGACACTTATTGAATTGAATAGTATTGTGTTACAAGTGGTAATTTCCTGTCATTTAGTGTTTGTTGGGGAGAGGAGAATCCGAAAAGGAAAGGCACAGAATTCGGAGCTGAAGGCAGAGTACCAGGCAGGACACTGAGCTTACGTACGTGGCATCTGGAGCCAGTCAAGGAACCCGGGGGAGACACACTTCAGGGTCTCCTCACACACGTGTGAGCTATCACTCAGGAGAAGAAATGACAGAGAGGACGAATCTGAGGGTACTTGTTTTCAAAATGAAGAGCTGTTGAGTTCGGAAATTGCCCTCTATATTCTAAATGGTTTCTAATATCAACCTGAACTCAGTATTTATGCCTGAAAATAAATCCCTTCTTGATTATATGACCACAGTGTTATGCGGTGGGTCCAGCGGGTTGCATTGATATAAAAGGCTTCAGACTTGAAGTAAGATTTAGACTTGCAGAATATTAGAACTGGAAGCAAATTCCAAAGCAACATGATCTAATTTTCTCCTTTTCTAGAGGAAAGGTAATTCGCAAAGAGTAAGCCATTTTCCAAGGACACTTGGGAGTTTGGAGGAGAACCCTCACAAGTTCAGTGCTCTTCAATTATGCACCTACATGTTCAACTGTTCCAGAAAACTGAGGCTTTATTCGGAGAAGAAATCCACTCTACTGAAACCGCCTTTCCTGCTAATAACACCAATAGCATATGCACTTTCTTAGCTGCTCACAAAAGACTCCTCAGATAGTCAAGGCTCTGTCATCCCTTATTATGAGAACAGCGGAGGCTGAGGTTGCAAGAGTGAATTATTTAAGAGAAGACAGGCCAGCTTTGAAGATCACATGAAGCCCCTGTGAGTGGTAGTGGTCAAGTCCCAGATCTTTAGCCACTCTCAGTTCTGGGAACACAAGCCTCTGACCTGTCTCCGGTCACATTCTGAGCAAAAGTCCCCATTTTCTGTGTGTATCACAATTTACAGACGCTTCCCTAACTTTCACTGAAGTTTCCTTTTTTTCACAACAGCCAGGGAAACCTGGGCTCGAAGACGCCCGCCGAGGGTCTAGGGAGCAGCAATGCTCTCTCCCACCCGAGTGACTGGCTCACTGGCCTACCTCAGCTCGGGTCAGCAACAAACTTCTCCAGGTCACAGCTTCCCCGGGCTGGCAGGGAATAGCGCGGACTGTTACTGTCAACTAGGACCTGAGCTCCTAGAGCTCACGGAAACCAGTACCATGGAAAACCATTAGTGACACGGTGTAACGGGATTCAAGCAAAACACCACGTCTATATCCACTCTGACTATATGCTATATGCACATATGGACCAAGGCTGGAAGGGGCTGAATCAAAAGTTCTGTTTTGCGTATATATATATATATATTTTAAGTTTATTTATTTTGAGAGAGAGGGAGAGAGAGAGGGAGAGAGAGAGGGAGAGAGAGAGGGAGAGAGGGGAGGGGAGGGAGAGAGAGAGAGAGAGAGAGAGAGAGAGAGAGAGAGAGAAGCAGGAGGAGGCCGAAAGAGAGGGAGAGAGAATCCCAAGCAGGCTCTGGAATCTGTGCTGAGCCCAAAGCAGGGCTCCATCCCAGGCTGTGAGATCATGACCTGAGCCGAAATCAAGAGTCAGATGTTCACCAACTGAGCCACCCAGGCACCCCCGTTTGGGGTGCTCTAATACAGTTTTCCTAACAACAGACATAGTTGCAGTGTAAAGTAACAAAGCAATATAAGGCAAGGAAGCAATGTTATACTAGGAATATTGAAGGTGGTCATACTCTTTCAGGAAGAAATCTTTAAAGACAACAGTACGTTGATAATTCAATTTTCAAACTGTGATAATACTATAAACAGAAAGAAAAGTTTTCCTAGAAAACACCAGGTGAAAAGCCAAGAAGGTGCCAAGGCCTTCTCATAGAATCATCTAGAATGTGTGGCACATACTCAATGGCTGGAGAGGCTCAACGAACCTCAACGGAGCACAATGGTTCGCTAAACAGACACAAATGTCTTCAAGAAAATAAGACTTTATTTAACAGGAAGAGACCTGACTTTGTTGTTGTTTTACCAGAGCCTCCTGGTGGGCATTCATCATCTACACTTGGAAAATTCCTGATATTTTCAGAAGTGAGGAAACTCTGGGAATTGTGCCAGATTATCTCATTCTCTCTAAATTATCCATTAATGTCTAAGTTAAATAAACAAAACATAAAGAAGGTGCTAAATTCAAATGTCTTATTGCCAAAAGTGACTTACAAAAAATATGTATCAGGTTAAAAACCTTGATAAAAGGATTCTACGTGTACATGACAAAACATACATCGATTTCCAGGAAGGCAAGATGTAAGCAGTGCATCTTGGCATAGTCTCTTTATTTTTTGACTCCTATCTTTCCTCTCCCCAACCCCTTTCTTATAGACTTTACTTTTAAGTAATCTCTGCACCCAACGTGGGGCTCACACTCACAACCTCAAGTGCAAGAGTTGCATGCCCCACTGACTGGGACAGCCGGGTGCCCCCTTATCTTCCTTTTTGAAAGACATGTCCATTTCAGGCTTTGTTCTGTCTTCTAAGAGTAGGACCAGTCATGACTGGTCATGGAAAAACGAGAACAACTATTTACCAGATAGAGCACCTCGGAGACAAACTGGGAGCAGATGTTCTGAGCAGTGAGCGCATCGTTACGGGGCCCGGGGCAGGGGGTGGTGGGGGGGACGGACGGACACAATCAGAATTCAACATAATGAAACCCAAGTTCTAAATCAGAAACTTTCTGAGGACAAGGCCTGTGTCTATTTCTCAACGAGCATTTCAGGTACATCACAGAAACTAGGGTTTACTCCTCCTTTATTAATAACACACATATCAAGAGCATTTACCACAGTGTCTGACGCATGAATGCTTAATGAACACTTGCTGTAATTATTCCTCCCATCACGATGCGCAACTGAAGGACTGTGGGTTTGCATTAACCTCACCAACCTGTCAGGTAACCAATAATGCGATCTTACACGATGTTTATGACATGAACAAAACCTCTCGAACCTGCGGCGATGCATTTTGGAGAAACGTTGTTTACCTTGTGGTCCATACTGGCTCATCTGTGGACCGTAAGTCCCACTTGAGTTACTCTGCTGAAAGCTACTGATTCCAGGGTGCATCTGGCCTCCGGGAGAAGGATGAGGCGACATGGATGGTCCTGTCTGCTGAGGTCCATATTGAGACATCTGAGGGTTTCTTTGTGTGCCTGCCATAAAACCTAGGGGGGAAATAAATCGAAATATGTAAGTGTAGGTGACAAAGCGGACGTGGGACTGTGTGGACCGTGGATGGGGAGGGACTGGCACTGCGGGACTGCCCTAAAGAAACACGGGAAGGTATTTCAAACCCAATGTGGGGGACCGGCGAGGGTGCCCTGGGGCTCCCCAGTCCTAACTCTGAACGTCCATTAGAGTTCCCAGAAATCCAGTGGGTCGTGCGCTCGACTGAACCGGGGAAGGGAGGAGAGAGGAAGGGCGAGCAGGCATAGCCTCTCTTGGAGACGAGGCCCCTACAAAAAGCCAGTGACACCCAGGACCCTCCTACCCTGCGACCTTCCATTCCTGCCAGGCCGATCTCGGGGATGCAAGTCTCCGGCCTCCCACACGTCCTGCTCTTCTTCTCGAGGCCAGGCCAGCACCCTCCTCTCCTCTGCATGGAACTGTTGTGCCCTCCGCGCCCCCTTCCCCCCCCGCCCCCAGTGTCCTGAGCAGCCACCGTTCACCTTGACTCCTAAGCGCTGCAGACCTGTGAACTCTGACCCAGACCACCGCTTACGGGTCCATGTGAACAATGCGTGGGGCTGAAGCGGATCCTGCTTCAGGATCGAATGAACTCGGACCCCCCCCCCACCTGCCAGTGGCACTGGTACTCACCCACATGTCCCCATTAGCCGCCCCTTCCCCTCCCCTCGTTTCCTATGTCTGTTGCCTCTGCAGCTGCCCTGCTTCTCATCCTCCGCTCCCCTCCATTCTTCCAGAAGCCTGGCCTGCGCTCATTTCCTTCTCCCCCCACCCCCCTCTCCAAGCCTCAGCGCCACCCACCGCCGCTGTGCTCCTTCCTCCTCACTTTCACAAAGCTGCCAGAACCATCGCCCAGGAGTAAAAAAGGAAATCAGAGCATGTCTTTCCGGCATGACAGCCCTCAAGGCTTCGCTGTGAGCCCGGGCACCACATGCAAACCCCTGACTCTGGCCTGGGCTCCTCCGTGGTCATGCGTTCCGGTCTCACCCCGACCCCGTTTCCTATGGCTCGGAGCAGCTAACATCACATAGCACGGCCCCCGAGAATGTTCCCCCACCTGCCGGGGCCCTTCCCTGGCTGCCCACCCCTGGCCGTTTCTTACTTGTGCTTCTTCACAGCATTTCTCGTAACTGGTAATCATTTCCCCGTACTCCCAACTCCCTCAGCCTCTCTCTCCCAGCTCAACATCAGCCTCACAAGGGCAAGGATCAGGTTTGTCTCAGGGCTGCTTCCCAGGTGCCAGCAAGCGTCTGGCACGTGGTAGGGAACTACTGATTGAAGGAATGAGTATTCAATTCCTCATGCGCTCAACAGAGCGGGGAGCACAACAAGGTAGGTGCTTATTAGCAGGTAGCTATCCACATGGATAAAGAAAATACATCTTTCAGTTACGCAGAACCGTAACGGCAAGGTACATCCAATCGCCAGCCATTCGGGCAAAGATCAGCAAGTATGTAGAATGAATGTGAAAGACCCACTGCGACAGAGCACAGGACATGTATCTAAGAACAAGCTAACACCATCAAACCAGCATGCTAACAAAGGGCAGTCTGAAGCACAGCTCCCGGAACCCAGGAGCTTGGGTTGGTCACAGGGCTCATGTGTCGGGTGAAGGCTCTAGTTCCCTACGTCAGTGGGGGTGGGGTGGGGGCAGAACCCAGAGCAGTGGCTTCTAGAGAGTCTACTGAGGCAGCTGGGGGGAAGATGAGGCCCAGATCCAACATCAGCTTACAACTTGGGGGGGTAAATGAGGCAGGGCATTTGCAGAAGCCACGGTTTATATTTCAGTTAGAAAAAAAAAATCCTTCAACATGGCTTCCTCTAAAGAGAGAGAATAAAATAAAACTAAGAAGAGCTATTCCATTTATTTATAAAGATAAGTCTTATGAAATTGGGCTCAACTGGCAGCTCCTAGATATAAATCACCATAGAAAATGTTTGCTTTCTCAAATCTGAAAACAAACAGAAATCAGAGCACTGAAATTACTATAAATGATTGCATCTTAAGATGTTTCATGAAATATTTATCTAAGCTTTACTATAAAATTCTCAAGAGTTTCATATAGAGTCCTGTTTAATAAAAAATGTATTTAAATTCCATACAGACTGTGTGGGTTTTTCTTTCTTTCAGAGAATGGCCGCTGTCTTCTTCATTAGTTCAAGAAAATAACACAGGTCCTTTTCTGGGGCATTAAATTTCACTTCAACCATGAAAGTGTCCATGCTGAAGGATTTAGGACCTCTGATAATATAGTACATCTTCAGGTTATTGCTGCCTTTGGGACACTTAATAGGCTTAAGGTTTGTTCAAATGAGTTCTAAGACTTCTTACCGGGGCAAGTTAGTTCTTTATTTCTGACTGTTTACTCGGTCCTTAAACATATATATGCCATGTTCCACTTGAATTCCCTTACTCATCACTGGGATTTTCCAGAAAATCGAGTTTGCAAAAAGATTCCAAGAGAGACGAAACACTAAAACAAGTTCAAATGGATCGTGTCACGGCCTCCAGTGCCATAATGCAGACACAAGGTTCTAGGGGTGTGGAATGCACCCTCCTTCCATAGAACTTAAAACTGGAAAGCTATTTTTTTCTACGGATGCTTTTGCTTTTGCAATGGCACCGCTTACAAAAGCGTCCTGAAATCTTGTTTCACGTTTTCGGCGAGACTCCTCTCTTTCCACGTGTTCCCCAAGACGACGGAAGGAGAAGGTGACGCCACTTGCCTGCCTCCCTTCTGAGCACTGGTCATAATGGCACTCATCTGGGAACACAAGGCCGAGACTACGGTCTGGTTTGCGTCACTAGCTTAGACTCTACTGGGGGAGACAGATACGTAAATAATCATGTTACAGTGTGCACCTATCCAAGGAGTTGTGTGACCTTCAGCAAATCCTCATTTGTCTGAGCCTCAGTTTCCTCGTTTTAAAACGAAGAAGATGCTGCTGTCAGGTCAGCTGGGATAGCGTGCGAACATGTTCTGTGAGATGTGATATAGACAAGGGATCAGATGATAATTTTCTGGTTTATAAAGTGCCACAGATATCTTTTAACTGAACACCTCACATATGCAGATACATCCTTTCTAGCTAGAATGAACAGCTCATTTTTATATGTTTTTTTTTTATTTAAACACGTGGAATCCATGTTACTCTAGTTCCTGTGTAACTCTACAAATTCCAAAGATGATACGAAGGTTTGAGAAGGTATACAGTTGTCTCCCTTGACCTGTGGGCTTACATTCCAAGACCCCCAGTGGACGCCTGAAGCTGTGGGTAGTGCCGAGCCCTATGTATACTATGTTTTCTCCCCATACAAGCATACCTATCATAAAGTTTAATTTGTAAAATTGGCACAGTAAGAGATTAACGTCAATAACTAATATAAAACAGAACAATTTTAACAACATACGGTAATAAAACCTATGTGAATGTGGCCTCTCTCTCAAAATACCGTATGGCACCCACGCTGCTCCTTCTTGGGGTGATGTGAGATGACACAATACCTACACGATGAGATGAAGGAGGTGAAGGACACAGGTGTCGTGACGTGGGTTAGGCTACCACTGACCTTCTGACCATCAGAAGGAGGACCATCTGCTTCTGGCGTGTGGCTGACTGCGGGCAACTGAGACCTGGGCACAGCGAAGCCACAGATGAGAGGTGGGGGGGGAACCTCTGTATCCCTATCTCTTACCGCTGAGCTCCCCTCGCCAAGTGCAAATGGTTTTTAACGTATGCTTTCAGAGGTGGTATTTCTCTTACCATGAGTAAAGGCGAACATTTTGTTTAATAGCTGCTTTTAGTTCCTTTTCTAGAACTATTTCTATCATTCGCCCACCTTTCTGTTAGTCACTCTGTCCTGACTGTGGAGTATTTCATCTTGCGGATACAGCTCCTCTTAGGAGACGGTTGTATGGCTCACGGACGCTCGTGCGCCCGCCGTCCAGGGGAGGGGGCTCCGTGGAAACTCGTAGCAGCACAGACCACAGGCTGTCTCGGCAGGAAAGCGATACGACCGGACCTGGTGCTTCTAAAAGCGAATTGTGCTAGAACCTGCGGCCTGAGGAAAGGGCTGCACGGCGGGGAGGCTAGAACAGAAGCCCGGAGGCCAGTGAGGAGGAGGCAAAGTGACCCGTTAACAGAGAATCACAATTAAATGCTGGTAGCAATCCTGCCGGGAAAGGCTTTGGCTGTGCACAGAACTGTATTTTCAAAAGGCTATTGAATATCACCGTAATCTAAACGACCTGCTGCAAACTTTGAAGACAAAAGTTGGCTGGAAACGAAGAATGTCTTCATTTCATCCTAAAGATAGAAACTCTGCGTGTCTATTATTGGTTTCCTCAACTGCAAATTAGGGCCAAGTGCGTCCCCTTCATAGAAATGGTGTGGGGATTAAATGACATAATACACATGGAAGCCTTACAGCAGGTGCACAGGACAGTGGGCTGTCAACGGTCACTAGCTGCTGCTATTGTTACCCATTCACAGCAGGGGATCAAGAAGGGCAGTAAGGACCCCGAGCTGGAGTGGTGGTCCTGGCCCTTCCAGGTCTGCTGTGCAGAATATGGCACCTTACATAACCTTTCTGGCCTCAGTTTCCTCGCCTCTTAACTGCGGAGGATGAGGAAGCACTTAAAAGGGACACTTCTAGCTCTGGTTCTCAATTCTGGCTGAAAGCACTCTTCCCCCCTAGGAAAAGTCGAATCAAGTTCGTAATTTCCATGTACATTTATTGGGGAGGTTTCTTGCTTTGTTTTGATTTTAACCTTTATTTTGGGTGAAAAAAAATGTTAAAATGTTTCCAGAAACTCAAATTCCAACCAAGGATTGTCTACCTATTTATGGTGACATATTTGATTGTATTTTTGCTTCTTTTAGAAAGTTATTATAAAACGGCAGCTTGCAACGTGGTTTGTGAATAGAAAAAACTGACAGCTGAGAGAATAAAGCTGCTTTTTAAAAAAGGTGTGAAGTTTTTCTAGTTAGAAGCCATCTGAATTTAGAAAACCAAACTTTCTAGTAAGGGAAATTTAGAAAGGATAAAATGCATCTCCTATATATTAGCAAAGTGTATTTTATTATTAGATGTACTATGGAATCATATGTCCCAAGTAAGTATCTAACGTGGGAAACACAAACTTTGGAAAAAAGTACTGGATGAGATTATTTACATTATATAAAGTACTTACTGAAAAATCACAGAAACTATAGATGAAACCATAACTTGTGCATTTTATCTATTCAATATATCCACAGGTTTCTACCAATGACTTTAGTCTTTCTGAGTCCTTCATTACATGTGTACCCAGTCTCACACACTGGTACCGCCACATTCCAAATGAAAAGACCCATATTTCTCATCTGAAAACTCAGGGGTGCCCTTTAGAGGAAAAGCTATGCTCTCAGAGAAATGCACTGTAATAGGAAACACACACACACACACCCACACACACACACACACCCACCCACCCATCTATTTGGAATCACAACATGCGGGTTAGGGGCTGCCTCTCCGACCCGCCGTGTGGACCGCGGGCTCTCATGTACACAGCAGCACTTCCTGCCCTGGCTTACAAGATCATTTTGAGGCTCAAATAAAGAAACCCTATGCAAACGCCATACAGAGGCATGACTACCGCCTTTCCGGGGATGCCGCGAGCCCCTCCTTCAGCTCCGCCTCGGCGATCAGCCTGGCCCCTCGTCCACAGCAGCCTCCCCGCGAGCCGCAGCCCTACTCCGGCGCTTGCGGAGGGGAAGGTGGTGACGGTGAGAGGGCACCCTGTCCCGGAGGACCTTTACATTTGGGTGAGGAGCGAATAAAGCCTAACAGCGGGGAAGGAGCATGACGCGAGCGTGCAAAGCCCCCGAGCCAGGTGGCCAGCCGCGTGCAAGGCCCTGGGGTAGGAGCACGGCGGAGACGGAGGCTGCCCCGGGGACGCTCGCAGGCTAGCGGCGTCACGCAGCGCAGGACTGGGCACGCGAAGAACCGAACAAAAGAGAAGTCCGGGCGCTGCCAGGGTGGAAGACGAGGGCCCACTTGGGCCCGGGAGAGCGCGCTGAGGAGTCCCGCTCGGTGGAGGCCTCAGCGACGCGCCGGCCCGCCCGCCTGAGGCCCGCGCGGAAACAGGTGCGGCCGGCGTTCCCAGGGGCTGCGGCACCCGCGCTCACCAGGTCCACACGGTCCTCACGGGGTCCCCACTCGGTTTTGACCATGCAGACAATGTTTCTTCCCTGTAGGCTTGCCAAGTCCTGGCACCTTGATTCACTTAACAAGTATTTACTGACTACCTCTCATGTTCCCGACAGTGTGCCATTGACTGTCAGTAACCGCGGACATTTAATGAACATATATTATGTGCTAATAGCTTTGTTCTTCTTCAGCTCATTTAAACTTCAAAACAACTATGGAGGCACTGAGGCTCACAAAGTTTAATCTGTGAATTAAGACATTCTTAACCATAACCCATAGTTAAGAAATGTATTTTATATCACGATCCAATGTGTGTATGTGAACATGTGTCTATATATTCACAAGCAGGTTCACACACATACTGTTTCATGAAACGATGTCTACCCATATTGTGTGAAATGCACTCTGATATTTAAAAAATGTATTCTTTTAAAATTTATTTTTAATGTTTATTTATTTTTGAGGCAGAGAGACAGAGCACGAGCTGGGGAGGCTCAGAGAGAGAGGGAGACACAGAATCAGAAGCAGGCTCCAGGCTCTGAGCTGTCAGCACAGAGCCCGATGCGGGGCTCGAAGCCATGGACCACGAGATCATGACCTGAGCCGAAGTCAGCCATTTCACTGACTGAGCCACCCAGGCGCCCCTAAAAAATGTATTTGAGTTAAAAAAACACAAAAACCCTCACTAAATGGGAATCACTGTTTGAAAACAAAACACTCGACTATGCCCTCTACTGAGTATGCCGTTTTCACAGCGTGCCCACAAGGCCATCCACCTCCACGGAACAGACTCCAGTCCTTCCTGGCCCCGCCTCCTGTGGTCTTTGACGGCATTCCTCGGCCTCCCAGAAAGCACCATGCATGTCAGCTGAGGCAGAGCGGTTACCACACTGCCCTCGCTGCTGTCTGGAGCACCTGTTTCTCCCCCAGACGAAGTACTGCGGCTTTGAAGCACGTTCTCTTCGCATCTGTGTCCACAGGATCATGCAAGTTGCCTGGCACAGATTCAGAACCAAATACATGTTTGTAACAAGTAAGAAAACATCTTCATCCAGAGGCCTGTTTACTTTTACTTTACAAAAAAGAGCTTAATAAATGTCATGGTCTGGCTCCTTAATGCACAGTATATTTGAAGAACCGTTTCAGGGAAAGGAAGTCAGCGCCCTGAGAAAGGAGTCACTGACGAAAGCCCAACAGGCAGAAAGCCTGGTTTTCTTTCACATAATTGTCTGTCACATACATTCCCTCTGCCCAGCTCCACTGTCACTTGTGGCTCTGCCAACATACGGTTAAGGTGACTTTAGGTCAGTTAGTCAGCAGTTAAGCCTCAGTTTCTTTTCTGAAACACGTGAATGACAAGGGAGCCTACATCCTAAGGTTAAATGAGAAAATGTTATGGGCAGCTAGTGCCTTCACACAGCACCAAGGCTCAATAAGTGATAGCTACTATTATTCATATTATTTTTAATACAACCCACCATTTATTTCCTGTCTGAATGGCTCCAAGTTTCCAAACTAGCTTCCCTTTGCCAGGCTCCCCTACAAACCATTCATTCCGGTGGAGCCAAGAAGTGCTGCAAGTCCCTGGACCATGGTTAATTCACCAAGGTGACAAATGCCACACCCTGCGAGCCTCCTGGCGTGCAGCCTGACGCCCTTCCCCACAGCACGCGGCTCTCTGTTGCTGTGCGGGCCTGCCTGCTCTACACCTCTTCTGACAGAGCCAGCAATAGCTGGTGGATCGCTTTCCTCACCCAGTTGACTATCTAGAAAGCTTTGCCCTTTTCCAGAGAGCTAGTTCCAGAAATAATTGGCCAGTCATGTTACTTGGCTCAGAAAAGCTAAGCTTGTCAGTCTCGGGCCACTCAACCAACAGCTACGATACTGATGAGCTGTGAGTGGCACAAGACTCAGCATATATCCTTCCTGATCAGGCAGACTCCCCAGAGCATGCCTTCTAAACGAGAGAGAGAGAGAGAGAGAGAGTGAGTGAAAGAGAGAGAGAGAGAGAGAGGAGGGAAGGAGAGGGAGGGAGGGAAGAAGACTGGGAGAAGGAGGGAGGGAGGGATAGATGGGTGGGAAGATACAGAGAAAGAGATGCAGAGAAATGGACTGAAATATCAAGATTCTTGTCAAGTGCCTGAATTGATTCTCAAGGTAAAGAGCCAGGAACTTGACTTGTTTATCACTGGATTATAAGCACTTACAACCAATGACTAACTTGATAAACATCCGTGCAAAACCATTAGGGGTTGTGTGTGTGTGTGTGTGTGTGTGTGTGTGTATGGGGGAGGGTAAAGAAGATAACAATTCTCATTCTACTTACAAGGAAGAACACCTGAGACCTCGGGCCAGAGGGAGTACTACTTGCTTTTCCGGTGGGGGCCGGTCAAGGAGCCCTGAAGCTCGTGTGAGAAAAGCCTGATCTTAGCCAGGCTTGTTTCTGCCACCCAGTAAGATGGAACGTTTATTCCAAGGGCACACTGTGCTAATTTAGATATCTAACTATAATCTAGTAATTTTTTGAATGCCATATTCTGCGTATTCAACAGCTAAAGATGGGAATGGAGGTGGTTGCCAGACTCTTACCTTAGTCACTTAGTCTGCATGGCAAGAACTATTTTCTTTGGAGTCATTCTTCTATATTTATATTAGTATCAATGGAAAATTCCAAGACAAACCATGTATTCTTATTATGTGGCGGTGTAAGTAATGGTAAGTGTAGGGAAAATGCTCCTGGTCTCTATTCTAGAGGCCGATCTGAGCCAGTAAGCCAGGGACATTTTCCCTTTCTCCATTACAAAACAATCCACTCTGTTGCTACCTTAGGAAACTGGTCTAACAGAGAATTAGCATTTCTAAAATGTTGCTTTATATTATTATTAGGTTAAGTGAGGTTTCAGGACCTTTCAAGTTTTTTCTTCAGCACTGTACCATTTGTGGTTTAGTAAGTGGACATTTTTCCTGGTTTTACAAACAGCATGTTTATAGAATTGTCTAATTTGCAAAAAAGAAATTGTTTTATAGGAAAGATCCAGCATTACTATCTAAACCTTGGTGTTTCCAAAAGAAAAAAGAAAAAGAAACTGATTTACACAACCATTATAAGCAGTCACATTTTCCTTCTGGACATGAAATGAACACAGAGTATTTTTATGTAGGAGTGAGGAAAAACTTTTCATGGGGCAAGACGGAGATAAAGCTTACCTGTAGAAGGACTTTAAAAATTTGCAAAAGTAGGATGGAATGATACTTAATTAAAAAAGTTAAGTGGCCATTAGGCATGTTTGGGGGAGACGACACAGAGGAAAATGGAGCAGAGAGCTCCAGGAATCCAAACAGGCCATGGTGGGTCGTCGCAACTCCGAACCAGTCACTGATGAGCTCCAGTACTATCTGATGGAAACGCGTGCCCAAGGTGAAGGGTGCACAAAGCCGATTTAGAAACAAAGTCAAAGAAACAGTCAAGCAAAAATGGAAACCTTCAGGATATTAAATTGGGAAGCATTTTAACATGGATCTCAGCCTCCAATGGTATGTCCGTTTCCTCTTCATGCAGCCCAACAAATTCTGCAACATTGAGTGTTGCAGGCTTTAAATCCTGTTGGAAAACAGAGGCAGACACAAAGATCACGCCGTGGCTCATCCCAGCCATGAAAAAGGAAAGGGCGGAGGCAGAGTGAGAGTGGCGGCTAATGCAGGGCAGCAAGGGGGCACAGGACCGATGACATGAACACACGACTTCTTCCTCGGAGGTGCTGGAGGACTCTAGCACTGCCGGGACACCAGCGAAACACCCAAGGTTCCAGAAGCCACCAAAAAGCGGGGCACGTTTTTCCTCTGGCACACGGACAATTTGTTTTCATGTTGGCATCTGTTAAGAATTCACAGAACTTCTTCAAGCCAGTTCAATAAAAGATGTTTCCCCACGTGTGTGAAATAATGGTCACACGATGCACCACCTCGGCGGAGAGTCTCCCGACTATAACGACAGAGCGATTTCTCATCGCAAATAGGTGTCAGGTTCCCATTTGGGGAGAAAAATAGATTTTAAAGAATATTCTTGTTACATTTTAATATCTCCAGTGTTTATTTGCCGGCCTGCTCCCCTGCACGACGTGAAGTGCTTGGAGGAAGACAGAAACTAATGACCCGTTCGAGGCTGGACCCCAGGCCCCCCAGGGCTCTCCCAGCTGTGCTCCCAGGTTAACTGGCAGGATCGCTCCCTCCTCCCTCCCTGCACCGCGGCGCCCCACATTCAGAGGCACAGACGCGAGCATCTAAGTTCTCCCCGTCCGCCCCCCGACAGAACCCTCTCGGCTACTGACATCATCTATCACTGGGCAAATGAGAGTCCGGGGAAGCATCAGACTGATTACCCAGATGGTAGATGGGGGCAAAATATCTGGCCTTTCCTTACACAAATCTTTCTGGCATTAGCTGCACACGTCCGCTTCGGTGCTGAGAGCAGAGGCAGTTTTATGTGTGTGACTATATGCTGGAGGAGCGGAGGAACTGCATTTTAAGGCTTTCAACTTCAACCCAGGTGTCCCCTGAGTCATTTGTGCCTGATGCGTATGCTTATTATTAGTATTTGCACAGCGCTTTGCAATTTATAACCTTCAGATATGAGGCTGCATTTGATCCATGCAACAAATCCACAGGACACTCTGATCCTCACTTCACATATGAGGAAGCAGAGATTTAATTAATTGTCCAAGGTCACAAAAGTAGTTAGGGGTAAACCGCGCACCTGAACTCAGGTTTCTTGGTTCCAAACTCCCTGAAGATTAAAACGAGGAAAAGCACATACTACGTAAGCACTGGAGTGAGGAGGCCGAACGAGGCCACACGGTGCTCACAGGCACAGAGCCCAACGCGAGGTCTGAGCTCACAAAGCACAACATCACACCGGAGCACAAGATGGACGTTCAAGCAAATGAGCCACCCAGGTGCCCCTGGACAACTCATTTAACGCCAGACTCCATGTGTGAGGACTTCAGCTCGGCCTGAAGTCATGTCTGTCCAGTTACAGAAATACATCCAGGAACGATGGGGGCAGCAGAAGTGGTAGCTTTAATCTGGTGCAAGATCAAAATGGCCACCATGTTGTAAGAGAGATAAATACCCTACGCCACAGCAAATGACCTTTAAAGGTAAAACTGAGAGAAGACTGATTAATATGGTAAGCTTTCTTAATTTAAGAACAAGACATGTTTTGTTCTTTGGTTGGTCTGTGCTCTGAAACAACTTGAAACTTCTGAATTGGTGTGAAGACTGAATTATTTTCTGTGGTCCAGCTCAATCTTTGTGGAACATCTATTATACATGAGGCTCTGTCATAGACACAGGGAATCAGAGTGTGAACAAGATTCAGTTCTGGCCCTCAAGAGCTCAGTTTAATTTATAGTAAGACACTCGATCTATTTTAAGAGATCTCTTTTTTTTTGCCCTCGGCATTAAAAAGTAAGAGAAAGATTTGCCCTGAGCAAATAGAATGTGCCTAGAAATTCGACGAGGAATTCTATTAGGACTTTAAAAAGCAGCTAAAATACACCACTAAAGAGTCAGAATAAAATTATACCAAGGCAATTAACATTTGGGATTAATAACAGGAGAAAAATAAGAGACTACTGAAGACATATTCTGTTCATTCTACATAAAATAGGTTAAGTTTGAAACTTCATACTTTGGAAGCACACAAATTCTGACTCACCTTTTCAGGGTAGGCGCACAAGAACATCTAACTGTCCAATCTCGCCCGTCTGCTACACACTTCCTCTAGATAATGGCGCTATTTATATTTATAAAAATGGAACTAATGATAAATATCACTGTGAACATCAGATTCCAAAGATGGGAATTTTGTGATGCTTTCTGACACACAGCGGGGCCAAGAAAGGAGTCTGGCTGGATTAAATACTTGAGATGTACAAAATGCAAAGTTTTGCTATTTTCTCCACGTCCTGCAGCTGCGGGGTAAACCCACACCTTCCCTAGCTCGTCTCATCTCTTGTGGCTGCTCAGAGTAAGGGCCAGCTTTCCATCATGTGCGGTCAGCCCGTAGCTCTGACAGCAACTCTGCATGAACAGTAGAGAGAGAGAGAGAGAGAGAGAGAGAGAGAAAAGGTTACCGGGGAGGGGACAAGAAATAAGGTGGGTGTGGGCGGGGGGGAGGAGGGGCGGGTGCTATTCGATAATTCTGGAAGATTTCACCCAGGACCCCTTCCGCGCAGATCTGACGGTCACAGGACGGTGCCAAAGAACTGCCTCCAGCGACAGAATACATTTGCGGCCACATCACAGTCCTGCGGAAGCATCGGCTCTGCTTGTAATCCGCGTCCAGAAGGGAAAGTTTCTAGTGGTTCTGCTTTCAGCATATCTCAAGGACTAATTAAATCCTCATTACTACCTTCTAATTATTCAAATACTACGGGATTACGCTGAGGAAGTCCCTGCTGGCGCACCAGATGAAAAGGGTTAAATAACGTACGTTGATTCGGAGAACCCAGATCTAGAGCAGACCTTCAGAAAACCACCAGCATTAACATGAATATTTAACTAGACACCACTGTGAAAATTAAAAGGGAATTCAATTAAAAGGTTTTCAAAAAATTAATTCTGACCTCTCTACATCTGTCCAAATAAATAAGCCTTCTTGAAACGTTTTCACCTAATTGCTAATCCAATAACTAGAAGGGCATTTGCTAGTTTCATTAAGCTTAACATTTTACGGGGGTTAAAAATGCAATCATTTTAATGTTAATAATAATTATACTTATTTATCTACTCAGATGACTGAGTAGATATTCTCTCCAAGCCCTCTTGGAAAACAGGGCAACATATGAAGGAGCCATTTCCTACTGCTTTTCTCAAATTTTAAGATACACAAATTAAAGATTATACCATGAGGATAAAATGAATCTAAACTCATTAGCCACATTTGCTTGTAACATATATTTTAGTATTTTAGGGTTATCTGAACTCTTCTTCCAATGCCTTGGGTGCTATAATTTATACTGCTTGATTTTTTTTTTGGCGACGTGCTTTAATACCAATTCTGTATGTTACTAAAGGAGAACTACAGAGAGAAGATTTGATTTAAGATAGAAACCAGCGGCAAACGTGTTATGGAATACTAACGTGAAGTTCCGACCTTTCTTCTTTTAAACTTCTATCAACAATGAAGAAGTTAAGACCAAAAAATTCTAACGAATTTTCTTTATTTGGTCAGTAGAAAGTTCTGGCACCACATAAAGTGCAAACGGGAGAGTGCTAAGTCAAGTGCTTTACCAGAGAGAGCTGAGAACGTGCAGGAGACAGCACCACAGGAGAGTAAAGAGGCCAGCAAATACCTAAAATGTGTCCCTTCTTTTCGTACGTGGCAATGGCCATGTCCATGTTTTCCTGCATACACCCCTTTCAGAGACGGCAAATAGGAAACTGTAGAAACTCAGTCATGTTTGCCTACAAGGTGGGGAAATGGATTTGTGACTGCTGTCCTTAGACAGACTTGAAAGAGAAGCCCCAGGTGCTCGCTTCAGCAGCACATATACTAAAATTGGAACGATACAGAGAAGATTAGCATGGCCCCTGCGCAAGCATGACACGCAAATTCGTGAAGCGTTCCATATTTTTAGGACTCTAGATGCTGGCGAGAATGTGGAGACACGGGCACCTTCCTACACTGTTGGTGGGAACGTAAACTGGCACAGCCCCTCTGGAAAACAGTGTGGAGGTTCCTCAAAAAATGAACACTAGAGCTCCCCTATGACCCAGCAATAGCGCTGCCAGGAATTTATCCAAGGGACACAGGAGCGCTGATGCATAGGGGCACATGTACCCCAATGTTCATAGCAGCACTCTCCACAATAGCCAAAACATGGAAAGAGCCTAAGTGTCCATCAACAGATGAATGGATCAAGAAGATGTGGTTTATCTATACCATGGAATACTACACGGCAGTGAGAAACAATGACATCTGGCCATGTGTAGCAACATGGATGGACCTTGAGGGTGTTATGCTGAGCGAATTAAGTCAGGCAGAGAAGGACACATACCATATGTTTGCACGTATAGGAGGATTAGGAGGAACTTAACGGAGGACCAAGGGGGAGAAGAAGGAGGGAAATGGTGGGGGAAAGGGAGAGAGGCAAACCATGAGAGACTCTTGAATGCTGACAAAAACTGAGGACTGATGGATGTGGGGAGGGAGGAGGGGTGGGCATGGAGGAGGACACTTGTGGGGATGAGCACTGGGTGTTATGTGGAAACTAACTTGACAATAAACTACTTTAAAAAAAAAATTTAAAAAAATTTCTTAAAAAAAAAAAAAAAAAGCGAAGCCCCAGGTCAGAGGGCAGGGAACTGGAGATGGGGGAGGGCACTGCAGGGACTCGGGAACACCGAGCTGGGCCCCCGGGCAGCGTGCCGACTCTGCACCCGACTTTGCGAAGTGGACCTGGTACTGCCAACGCCAGTGTGGTTCGGATCCCAGGTCGGCCTCAGGTTTGCAAAATTCCCCTCAACCGAGTACACAGTAAACTGATAAATGTCCTTCCTGAAAGGAATCCAAGGACCGAGTAGGAAGAAAGGATGTCAGGGTGAGGGCTCAACTCCCTGAGCCCAGAGGCGGCCGGGCTCCAGGGTGTCAGTACTGCTGTCCTTCACGAGGACACTGGGAATAACCAGAAAACCGCCTCCGAACAGAAGCAGGCGGCCGCTCCGGCTTTGTGCAACTGTCTCTAGGCAAGTGTGTTTCTAGATTCTTTGCCATTAAAGAAAATCTGTCTCCTGTGGGTAAATTAAAGAAGCTGTGTGCATCTGGAATCTTACTCTCTTATCTTAACTTATTAAAACAAAGTAAGTGTAAAAGGAATTGCTCAACTTGGCTGTTGTAGTACTCAGCAGTGCAGAAGCTATGTTCTTGTCTACCATGGTCCAGGGGGTCTCAGAGAGGATACATTTTTTTTTTTTAATGTTTTATTTATTTTTAGGAGAGAGAGAGAGACAGCGTGAGCAGGGGAGGGTCAGAGAGAGAGGGAGTCACAGGCTGAAACATGCTCCAGGCTCTGAGCTGGCAGTCAGCACAGAGCCCGACGCGGGGCTCAAACCCACGAACCGCGAGATCATGACCCAAGCGAAAGTCGGACGCTTAACCGACTAAGCCACCCAGGCGCCCCAGAGAGGATACATTTTAATAGGAGGCCAACTCACCACAATACCTTTTTCCTCTCTGCTTCTTTCATCGCTTCCCTAGGTGGGGAGCAGGGGAGGATCTATCAATTGTTAATGTATAAATGAAGTTAAATTACTTCTCAATACATGGGAGTCAACACTGAGGACTTTTCTAGCGAGTGTCTCCTCAGATCTGCTGTGCACTGTATGTACTGTTGATACATACCCAAAGGTGATAAAACAGACAAGAAAAATGTTATTATTATATCCAGGCATTATAATGACTGGCATTTACCATTAAAACACCTGATCAAATGCCATTAAGAGCTAACATTTCCCCCTAGATTTTAACAAATAACAGTCTTAAAAAACCAATCCTTGCTATCCGATTTTGGAGGAAACTGAACTCATGCACGGCAAAACACCATTTATCAGCCGTTTGGAAATAGAAGGTTTTCCTGGTTAGGGGGCTGTCCAACCAAGAGAAGGCACATCAGGGACACACATAACGTCTTTCAGAGAAAGTCTGGGGAACATGTTCATAAAAATGTGCCAACTATAAAATTTATTCTTGCTATTTGAAGGAAATGGTCATTATAACAACCCAGATTGTTCTGTATCCATTATCAGTTACCAAAACCGCACTGCATGTAATGAAGATAATGAGAGGGGAAAAAAATAACAAATATATCTAAAATAGTGGTTTTTATATAGTGACACCAGAAGAAAACTCTAGATTTTGCTTGCCAATGTATTTAAGTTAAAAGTTTAATTTAGCTGCATTTCCTAATTCTATCGTTGTTCACATTTGGTTTTCTACATTTTTCAAATGTTTTAAACACTTATCAGTTGGAAGACGATGGGGGACATGTTGGAGGAAGATCTAGGAAGGTTTCTCTTTTAGTTCTTAGCAACAAAGGCTGGGACCGCAGGGCTTCCCGATTGCCCTCCCCTGCCTGCTGAAGCAGCAGAAATCTCCCAGGGGGAATGATGTTACAGGGTTGTGTGAGGATTAAATGAAATAGCAAATATCTTCCTCTGAGCTCTGGGTCTGGCCTGAGCAGGTTTTCAGTGCAGGAGAATTTCTCTCATCTCTTTTTTCCCTCCATTTCCCTGCCCCAGCAACGCAACTCAGATGCAACCCAAGGCCAAGTAAAGGAGTTTGGAGAGAAGTCCCCGTCGCATGTGCTAGGATGCTGTCCATGAACTTCAAACTGTCCTCCAGATGGCCAGGGACACGAGGGGTTATCACAGAAAAAGGATGTGAGGTACAGGCTGGTTACAGTGGAGAGTTTAGAGGGACAAATGCACACACCACATAATTATTAAAACGTATTATAGTGTCATTAGACGGCAGTGGTTCTCAAAGTATGGTCCTCAGATCGGCAGCATCGGCCATCGCTGGGCATTTGTCCCAAAGGCTCTGCAGTGGCCTGCCGCAAGCCTACCGGCTCCGACATCTGGGGGTGTGGCCTAGTTATCTGTTTTAAGCAGTTCTCCAGGTAATTTTCAGACACCCTAAAGTTTGAAAACCATTAACTATTCCATTATTAAGGCATACTGTAGTATCTTAATAAGGGAATTAAAGTATTAGTTATACATTAAGTTTTAATAAAAAAGTTAAATATGTTGCGATATTAGAAAATAAAAATTTCACTTTATTCCTACTAAATATCCATTTCAACGCAAATGATGTGCAGCTAGGGCTAATCCATCTTTCCATGGACGTACTTTCTAAATAACGGGGTGCTGAGTTATTAAACATGTAAAGTAACTAAAACCGTATAATTCCAATTAGAAGCAAATCATCATCTGTACAACTTATATAGAAATAATTATAAACACGCAGGGTCAGGAACCTTGAAATAGCAGCTACCGAGCTAGCAACTTCTGTCTTACAGATAAGTGTGAGGGAGGAGGGGAGAGAACGAAAGTGCAGGCTCCGTGGGCAAGATGGGCGAGCCTGGACTCACAGGTAGTGGGAAGGGACTTGGCACAGCACCAGATGGTGCAATAGGCTTGTAAAGCCTGGTCTACACTAATCTGGATTAAGATCACCACCAACAAAAGTAGCTTTGCTACAGAAGGAGGGAAAGAAGACAAAGATACACCAAGACCAAAGGCCTCAACCAAGTCAACAGTACATGAGGTCAACATGCCTAAGTGAGCTAAAGGTCAAAGAGTTTGCAGATGTGGGACACCCCGCAAGTTCAGGGCTTTGGGGAAAGCCCGTGGTCTTTCTTCTGGTTAAGGCACTAGTGAGCCTCTGAGAACGAGGAATTCCTATGGAACCTCTCTGGTCCTCAGTTTCTTCATTTGTAAAGTGAGGTGAATGGACTCTGCAATGTCTCAGGGTGGCTCTAGTACCAAGATCCTACAATTTTATAATATAAGGTCTTACCATGTGTATAAATTGTTACTGTTAAAGTATCATGGGACAAATAGTGATCAAAACAGCTAAGCATACACACATTCTAACATTATACTTCATCAGGACCAATATCCAAATTGCATCATCGACAGTCCCCTTTACACAGCTGGGTCAACTGTCAGGCTACAGTCACGTATAATTTATGCTTCATGATGCTGTGTGGACATATGTAGCCTTTGGGTCTTGAACTGTGCTTGGTAAAACTTCACCAATCTGCAAGAAACCACCCTTCTTTTCCATAGGTGTTGTTACACGTGTTGTTACATGTGTTATTTCGTTCATCAGAGGAGGAAACATAATATCCTTTGAAAATTATTCATAAGGAAATGCACAGATGACCAAATTCATATAAGCTTTATATACTCAAAGCACAAAGATATGTAAGACATGAGCTGAAGACTAACCTCTTTCCTGTGGCATTGGTGACTGGCTCAAGGCAGGATGGGAACTGGATTCTGACTGGCTCCCGGGTGGCTGAGGAGGCATCTGACTGCCTGCAAAACACAGGAAGGGAAGTGGGGATGGGGAGCCCCCTACATTAATGCTGCAATTGCGGAAAACCAAGACACAGGTACATTTATTTCATCTTAATGATCACAAAAGGTGTGGCCCCACAGAAAAAAAGACATGGCTCAAAAAGTGTGCGATTCTTCCCCTTTCTGGTAAAACAGAGAAGAAACACGGATAATCCTATTTACTAAACGATCACCTGAGAAGTTTAATTTCTTACAGAATGAGTTCCCAAGCTCACAAATAAATCAGCAGTCAAAATCTGACATATACTTATTTAAGGCATTTAACGAAATCTAAGACTAAGAGCTCAACTCATCCTCTCGAGTTTAAACCCGTTGGTAAGCAGCGAGGCATGCATAGTGGCCAACAACTTTTTGTTGGCAATAGTTATTTAAAGTAGAAATATCACCCAATTTCTTAAACTTCTTTATAATGAATCAGAGATTTAACATAAACATAGGAGACGTCCATTCAAAAACATAAAACATAGTACTATAAAATGTAGTATATGTTAGCACTAAAGAAGGAAATACTATTCTGCACCTCTTTTGCTCTTTATTGTTTGCTAATAAAGCGACAGCGTCTATTTAACATCTATTTGACTTCCATTTATTTAATGTGTGCTCCGTTTCTCTTTTCAAACTATAATGTAAGCTCCTTGAGACAGGAATCATGTCTTTTACTCCTTTAATCCCCACATTACCATAACACATATTAATAAATCTTTGTTATTTAATGGTCCTTAATCTGACAATATGAATTAAAGGAAAAGATACTTACTATTTTTATTAATTAAAGGGAGATAATGAATCATGTGAAGGCAGGAGACAGGATTTTGAAATTTAAGAATCATCAGAGGTACTTGAGATCTCAACTCACTTTCTGGTTCAGAGGTTTAGAAATACTTCAACTAAAAGTGTTATTGGATAAAGGCGGTTGAATTTGAGACAGTCCTCAAGGTGCTGGCTCTCATGGCATGAAGACCCTGCTATTTTATCTTCTCACTTTTCCCTCTGCTAAAATAAACTGAAAGACTGAAATACACATATATGCATACCTACACCGTACATGCACACACACGCAGGCACACACAGATCTCCCTGCATAGCCCTCAGGTACTACAGTCTATGACTATGCTAGGTCAAGTTAACTGCTTTGACATCATGGGACCTACTTTTCTACAGTTTTGTGTATTGCTACAAGAATCACAACGGAGTAGAGAAGGAAATTAACGTACTGAAGATTACCACCAATTCACCCGGTGAAGGTCATGCTGCAGAGCCTGGTGCTGACGCCGAACATCCGCCCTCTCATATTTCTAACCAATGGCATCCCTGTTAGGCCAGGCGGCCTGACTACAGACCAGAAAGAGCACGGTCCCCAGAGTCTCTCAGGACTGTCACTCATTACTAATTCTAATAATGGCTGTGTCTGTGACAGCCAGAGAGGCAGGGAGATGATTTTCCCTTTAGATAACACGTACACATAGTTGTTAAAACAGAACTATATAAAAACAAAACAAAACCTGACATTGTTTTCGTGCATTTAGGCTTCTCACTTTTTAGAAAAGAAGGTAAAACCTATGAATGTATATCCGAGCGCTCCTGGGTTCAAATGCCATTCTCATTCTCAGATGAAGTGCAAACCAAGACCTGAATTTACAGATGCTGAGAAACATTGCAGTGTGAAACCACCAGCAGTAAGCTCTTAAGTTACAGCCACGCCTAGTGCATAAAGATCTAGACACACAGTACAACATCTATGCAGCCATTCATTTTACTCCTAGACATTAGTAAATTGGTGTTAGCACCAAATAATTAAACGTAGAGTAAAAAGACAACATTCTGTATGAAAACAATTTCAAGGGTAAATACTGGTCATCAACTCCGCCGCAGATACACAGAAGTTGCTGTGTCCACTCAGGGTCATGTGCTTCCTATGAAATACCCGCAGGCCCCCAATCTGCAGCCCATTTAGAAATTGAAAGCATGCTGCAGCCAAATCCTGACTTTTTAAAATGTCACTGGGGAATCAGCTGCACTCAGACAGTAAGTGCTTACATTACAGTGATTGTTTCTGTATGACAGACCGAATTCATGGACTCATGACAGCAAAACAAACAGTAATTCTATGTTAATATAGGACACCACTACTGACACTATGCATGCCCAAGGCGCTGCTCTCATGTACAATATTTCAAGTAAAAATAAAAGAGGCTTTATAAGCAACCCATCTCATGAATTCACAAAATACTTTCAGGCAGCGCTACTGCCAGTCCGGTGCAATTCTAAGACAGATTTTTCTTTATGGCAATGGGAAAATTTATTATTAAATCCATCCTTTAAAGAAATAAACAAGAGCCCTTTCATAGTAAAGACAGATCTGAGCAAACGGCTTTAAATTCTCCCTGTGCTTCTACCTCCCTATCTTTCCACCAATCGTTATGTAGCTACTAAGAACTTCATCCTTCATATGCAGAGGTAGAAACAGTCATAGCAGATGATGAATCAGAAAATATGTTTGAGAAATACAATATAGGATTCGTTTGTGTCCATGGTCCATATAAAGAAGACAATTCAGAGTGTTTTGAACCAAATGAGTTCTGTAAACACCCTCACGACCATAGACTCTTATAGGACATATAGTTCTTGTAAATAAAACATTTTAAACAAAATTTGGTAATTATTTTAAAAGAGAATACTGCCGTGCATAGTGAAGAAACTTTACGAGTAGTCTTTAACATTGAAACGGAGTTTCTAAAGAAAGCCCCGTTTTCCCCTTGTCTATGTCTGTAATGGTACAAGCACAGTGGAAAAAACATTACAACTGGGAAACATGATGCTGAGTTCGGATAAATCCCACCACTTTACAGCTATATGTTTATCCTCCAGTGGCCAAGTACACAATATTATGCAAAATCTTGGTGCAACAGAACAAAACTAAGTCACCTGAATTTCTACCGTTGCTAATTTAAAACTCCCAGAAGTCTATACCGTGATTTTTATTAAAAACTTTTCATTAATTTTACACTTAGAGAAAAGTTACAAAACGATTACAGGCAGCTCCTATATATCCCTTAACCCACCTCCCCTAGTGTTCACATCTTAAATAACCAAAATAGACTTATCAAGAGGCACCGACCATGGTACCTACCACTCTATTAACTAAAGATCTTATTTGAATTTCACCATGGTTTTCTTTTCTTCCATTCTAGGATCTCACATTGCATTTAGTAGTGATTTCTCCTAGTTTCCTTCAGCCTACAAAAGACCTTTGGTCTTTCCTTATGTTTTATGACCTCGATGCCTTTGGAGAGTGCTGTTCATGACACTGGTGTTTCATTTCTGATGCTGTTTACCCTGATTACTTGGCAAAGTTGGATGTCTACCAAATTCCTACAATATGAAGTTATGATTTTGCCCTCTGTAGTTATGAGCGACTTAGGGGAGTTATTTGAGACTATGCAATTCCTGTGTCTTCTCAGACATGCATGCGCTGACTTTAGCATCCGTCACAGAATCCTGTCTGAACATTTATCTCAATGGTGTCTGTAATGATGCTTCTTGATTTCCCTCTTTTCTTCTACACTTATTAATGGAAATCTATTATTAGGAAGAACGATCTCTTCTTCCCCATTTGTTTATATATTTCTAAGACTATTTATTTCTATCTGTATAGACTCATTGTAGAAGACATACTACAGCTTCTAGTGACTCACATCCTTGTGTAACCCCCACCTCTTGAATGAGGCCAGAACCTGTGACTTGGCTTCTAACCAAAGAATACAACAAAAGTGATGAAACGTCATTCCTAAAATTACATTACGTGGCAAAGTTAGAGTTGTTTTGCAGGCATCATTAAAGTCTCTAATGGGCTGGCTTTGAGATAATTAGAAGGGAGTGTGTGTGTGTGTGTGATGCTGTGTAGAAATGACTTTAAAAGAGGACTTAGGCTTCTCTGAGTAGAGAGATGCCTCCAATGGCCTTGAAGAAGAAAGCTTCTATGATGTGAACTGAGCCACACGGCAAGGGCAGGCAGCTTCCAGAACTTGAGAGCCTTACTTCTATAACCACGGGAAATTAGTTTCTCCAACATCTGAATGAGACTGGAAGCAGATTCTTCTTAGCTGAGCCTCCATATGAGAAGACAGACCATCCGACACTTTGCAGCCTTGGGAGAACCTGGGGAGAGGACCTGACTAGACTGTGACTGGGCACCGGGCAATGGAAAAGGCGACACGTGTGTTGCTTTAAGCTTCTAAGGGTGTGATAATTTGTTAAAACACAACGGAAAAATAATACATTTATTCTATTCCACAGATTAAAATCCAACGTTGACATTATTTCACTCAAATTGTTCCAGATTTGGCCATCAGAAACTCCTTTAAGTCCTTGGTGTTTGGAATCATAAGACACTGCAGGCTCATTTTGCATTTTTCATGACCCAGCCCTGTAAGCAACTGCTTCTCCTTGGAGTGCTGGTAATTTTTATTGGAAGATGATGTTCACAGACTAGGATCTTGGTACTAGGTCTGCTCATTATTTCTGGGGTGTTACTGCTTCTAGGTCCCCTCAGCGAACTGAAGTAGGAAATGTATGTATGTACGCCAATCCATATGCATATGGTATGTGCATATCTCTATTTTGGTATTTGTGTGTGTAACCATGAGTTCATGCAAATACCTCCAATTCCAATCCAGAATTAGGCGTGTATTTTAACCTTCCCTCTTTCCTTATTATAACTTCTTCCTATAATAGTAAGAAACCCAGTCCTCATTATCTAAAATTTACTAATTTGTTCAATTCTATTATATACACAAAGTAATTTCAGAATTACTAATCTACATCGCTGTGAGAAACACAGAGCCACTTGTTAGGACTTGTATTCCATTCTGCATTCCCTTCACACATTGCCTGGCTTTAACTGTTTTGATATTTTGAGGGTATGTGAAACACTTCAATGGTTCTGTAAGTAACAGTTATGCAAAAAGATACTTGCAGAAGTCAGTCCTTCCAACTCTGCTACTCTATTCCCATTTCTCCTTCTCTCCACTTCTTTCCCAGCTGTCTCTATAATAAGCAAATCTCTTTAGTTTTTGGTTTATCTTTGCTACATACATTTTGCATAAATGAAAGGACACCTGTGTATTCTCCTATTTTATTCCTTACTTGAAGGGCAGCATATCTTAGGTCTCTTTTTCACTTTGCTTTTTCACCTAAACAGCAGGTTGTGAAAAGTACTTCCTACAAGTTTATAACATTTTTCATTTGAAAAACAGGTATATGGTACTCCTTTGTGTGAATATTCCTTAGTTTATTCAACCATTCTCCTATGTATGGGCATTTAGGTTGTTTCCAATCTCTTCCATGTGCATTTTTGTACTGTTTGAGACCCATCATTTAGGTAAATTCCTTGAAGTGGGACTGATGGAGCAAAACAATATGCAAAGTTCCCTCTATGAAGCTCTGAAACAATTTATATTCTCACCAGCGACATTTGAAAGGCCTGTCTCTCCATAACCTACAAGAATATGTGGTTATTTAAAATGTTTGTCAATCTTAATGTGAGAAACAGTATCTGGTATTTTCGAATGTACATGCCTGATTCTGAGTTTGACCACTTTTTCATTTTGAGGGCTATTTTTATAACTCTTCTGGTTAATTGCTTTTTCATGTGTTTCCCGCATTTTTCAATCTGGGTTTTTAGTACTTTTGTCTTGAAATTCTTTTTTTTAAGATCATTTATTTTTGACAGCATGAGAGAGAGCACACATGCATGAGCGGAAGAGGGGCAGACAGAGAGGGAGAGAGACAATCCCGAGCAGGCTCCGTGCTGTCAGCACAGAGACCAACTCAGGGCTTGATCTCATGACTGTGAAATCATGACCTGAGCTGAGATCAAGAATCTAACACTCAACTGACTGAGCCACCCAGGCGCCCCTTGTCTTGAAATTATTAAGAATTCTTTATATATTAGGGATGTTAGCTCTTCCTCTCTGGTATAAGTTATAAATATTTTCTTCTCCTTTGTCAACTGTCTTCAGATTTTATGGTATCTTTTGTAATGGAACTTTTTTCTAAAGGGGCCAAAATCATCAATCTTTATTTTTATTGCCTATAGATTTTGTGTCCTAGTTAGAAAGCTCTTCTCTGCATCATGGTTAAAGAGGAATTCACCCCAGTTTTTGTTAAGTACACGCATGGTCTCATGTTAATTTACTCGAGTTTACTTTTGTGTATGATCTCAGATACAGATCAAATTTTATCTTTTGTGTTAAGAGCTTTTAAGATCTACTCCTACACTTCCCTAACTCCTCAAACCATTTTTCTTTTTCAGTGCTTTCTACCATATTTATTTTTCTATATGAACTTTAGTATCAATGTGTCTATATAAAACAGCTTATTAATATTTTTATTGGGATTACAATGATACTATAAATTAACTTAAGGAAAATGGATGACTATTGAGTTCATTCTGTTCAAGAACAGGAGACAGCTTTCATTGTTCATGTCTTTAGTTTCTTATAAGCACATAAAAGTTTTGTACATTTTATGTTAAATTTATTCCTCAGCATTTAATCTTTTTTGTTGCTATGACAAATGGGATTTTCTCTAGGGGTATGTCTTTCAACGGCTTATTGCTTGTGTAGAGGAAGCCTATTGCTTTTTCTCTCTCTCTTTTTTTCATTTCATTCCATTTTTCATCATATAAGGGTACTCTTCAATTCCCATCACTTATTTCCCCTGTCCCCCATCGACCTCCCCTCTGCTAACCATCAGTTTATTCTTTATAGGTAAGACTCTGTTTCTTGGCTTGTCTTTTTTCCTTTGCTCATTTGTTTCTTAAATTCCACATAAGTGAGATCATACGGTTCTTTCTCTGACTTATTTTGTTCTGTACATACTCTCGACCTGTATCCATGTTGTGCTAAATGGCAAGATTTCATGCTTTTTATGGCTAAATAAGATTTCTGTTGTATGTATATACACCACATGTTTATCTGTTCATCTATTGATAGATACTTGGGCTGTTTCCATACTTTGGCTATTGTAAAAAATGCTGCCAAAAACATAGGGGTGCATGTACCCCTCTGAACTAGTGTTTTTATAATTTTTGTGTAAATACCCAGTAGTGTAATTCCTTGTAGTAGGGAATCTATTTTTCATTTTTTGAGGAACCTGTGTATTGGTTTCCATGGCGGCTACACCAGCTCGCATTCCCATCAACAGTGCACAGAGCTCCTGTTTCTCCAAACCCTTGCGACACCTGTGGTTTCTTGGGGGTTTGATTTTGGCCATTCTGACAAGTGTGAGGTGATATCACATTGTAGTTTTGATTTGCATTTCCCTGATGATGAATGATGTTGAGCATCTTTTCATCTGTCTGTTGGCCATCTGGGTGTCTTCTTGGGAGAAATGTCTTTTCATGTCTTCTCATTTTTAATTAGATTGTTTTTTGAGTATTGAGTTGTATCAGTTCTTTATATATTTGGATACTAACCCTTTAGTGGATATCATCTAAAAATATCTTCTCCCATTCAGTAGGTTGCCTTTTAGTTTTGTTTACTGTTTTCTTTGCTGTGCAGAAAGTTTTTATTTTCTAATTAAAAAAATTTTTTAATATTTATTTTCTTGACAGAGACAGAGCACAAGTCGGGGAGGAGAAAGAGAAGGGAACACAGAATCTGAAGCAGGCTCCAGGCCCTGAGCTGTCAGCAAAGAGCCCGATGTGAGGCTCGAACTCACGAACCATGAGATCATGACCTGAGCTAAGTCAGACGCTTAACCGACTGAGCCACCCAGGTGCCCAGAAAGTTTTTATTTTAATATAGTCCCAATAGTTTATTTTCACCTTTACTTCGCTTGCCTCAGGAGACACATCTAGAAAAATGTTGCTATGGCCAATGTCAGATTACTGTTTTTGTTCTCTTCAAGGATTAAAAAAAAAATTTTTTTTTAAATATTTTTTGAGAGAGCACAAACATGAGTTGAGGAGGGGCAGAGAGAGATGGGAACAGAGGACCTGAAATGGGCTCTGTGCAGACAGCAGCAAGCCCAATACGGGGCCCAAACTCCTGAACCATGAGATCATGACCTGAGCCAAAACCAAGAGTTGTACACTTAACTGACTGAGCCACCCAGGCACCCCTCTAGGTTTTCTATTCTGTTCCTTTAATCTACGTATCTATTTTTATGCCGGTACCATACTGTCTTACTTACTACTGCTTTGTAATATAACTTGGAATTTAGAAAGTACTACTTCCAGTTTTGTTTTTCTTTTTCAAAATTGCTTTGGCTATTCAAGGTCTTTTGTCATTCCATACAAATTTTAGGACTGTTTATTCTAGTGCTGTCAAAACTGCTCTTGGTATTTTGATAGGGATCACATTAATGCTTTAGATTGCTTTGGCTAGTACAGACATTTAAACAATATTTGTTCTTCCAACCAATGAGCATGGGATGTCTTTCCATTTCTTTGCATTGTCCTTACTTTTCTTCAATGGTTTATAAATTTCAGAGTACAGGTCTTTGGCCACTTTGGTTAAGTTTATTCCTAGATATTGTTTTTGGTGTGATTGTAAATGGGATTTTCTTCTTAGTTTCACTTTTCGCTGCTTCATTATCAGCGTATAGGAATGCAAAAGACTTCGGCACACATATTTTATATTCATCTATTGGTTCTTTGGTGAAGTCTTTAGTGTGTTCTATGTCTAGTATCATGTCATCTGCAAATAGTTAAAGTTTTACTTCTTCTGGATGCTTTTTATTTCTTTATGTTGTCTAACTGCGGTGGCTAAGAATTCCAGTATTATGTTGAATGAAAATGGTGTGAGTTGACATCCTTGTCTTGTTCTTGATCTTAGGGGAAAAGCTCTGTTTTTCCCCACTGAGTATGATGTCTGGCTGTGGATTTTTCATAAGGACTTTACTACTAACCTAAATCTACTTTGTTGAGAGTTTTTATCATAAATGGATATTGTCCTTTGTTACATGCTTTTACTGTATCTATTGAACTAACCATATGGTTCTTATCCTTTTCCTTACTGTTGACACCTGGCACGTTGATTGTCCTGCGAGTACTGAACTCACTTGGTTGTAGTGCATGATTTTTTAAATGTATTGTTGGGTTGGGTTTGTTTTGCTATTATTTTGTTGAGGAATTTTGCACCTATATTCTTGAAAGACACTGGCCTGTAGTTCTCTTTTGCTGTGGTGTCTTTACCTGGTTTTGGTATCAGGGTGATACTGGCTTTGTAAATTGAATTTGGAAGTTTTCCCTCCTCTTGTATTTTTGGAATAGTTTAAGAAGAATGGGTATTAACTCTTCTGTAAATGTTTTGTACGATTCACCTGTGAAGCTATCTGGTCCTGGGCTTTTATTTGTTGGGAAGTTTTTTGATTACTGATGCAATTTCATGGCTGGTGATTGGTCTGTTCAAATTTTCTATTTCTTCTTGCTTTAGTTTTGGTAGTTTATATGTTTCTAGGAATTTATCCATTTCTTCTAAATTGTCCGAATTGCTGGCCTATAAGTTTTCATAATATTCTGTTGCAAATGTTTATATTTCTGTGGTGTTGGTTGTTATTTCTCCTCTTCCATTAGTAATTTTATTTGGGCTCCCCTCTTTTTTTTCCAGTTGAGTCTTGCTACAGGTTTATCAATTTTGTTGATTTTTTCAAAGAAACTGCTCTTGGCTTCATTTCTCCTTTCTGGGTTTTTGTTTTCTTTTTCCCCCTAGTTTGGGTTTTGTTCATTCTATTTTTATTCTTCTAGCTCCTTAAGGTTTAATGTTAGGTTGTTTTGAGATTTTTCTTGCTTTTTGAGGTAGACCTGTGTTGCTATAAGCTTCTCTCTTACAGTCTCTTTTGCTGCGTCTCAAAGATTTTCTATCATTGTATTTTCATTTTCGTTTGTTTCCATGTAATATTTTTTTATTTCTTCTCTGATTTTTTGGTTGACCCATTGTTGAATAGCATGTTATTTAAACTCCGTGTTTTTGTGCTCTTTCCAGACTTTTCCTTATGGTTGATTTCTAGTTTCATAGAGCTGTGGTCAGAAAACATACAGTATGACTTTGATTTTTAAAAATTTTTTGACACTTGTTTTGTCACCTAATATGTGGTCTATTCTGGAAAATGTTCTGTGTGCACTTGAAAAGATTAACAATGTGTATTCTGCTGTTTCAGGATGAAATGTTCTGAATATGTCTATTAAATCCATCTGGTCCAGCGTGTCATTCAATGCCACTGTTTCCTCGTTAATTTTCTGTTTGGATGATCTGTCCACTGATGTACGTGGGGTATTAAAGTCCCTTACTACTATCGTATTACTATTGATTATTTCTTTTATGATTGTTATTAACTGTTTTATGTATTTGGGGCTCCCATATTGGGGGCAAAAATGTTTACAAGTGTTATATACACCCGCTGGACTGTCCCCTTTATTATTATACAGTATCCCTCTTTGTCTCGTTACTGTCTTTGTTTTCAAGTCTGGTTTGTCCCATATAAATATTGCTATGTTGGCTTTCTTTCGGAACCATTTGCATGACAAATGTTTCTCCATCCCCTCATTTCTAATTTGCAGGTGCCTTCTGGTCTGAATTGAGTCTCTTGTAGGCAACATATAGATGGGTTTTGTTTTTATCCACTCTGTCACCCTATGTTTTTTGTTTGGAGCATTTAGTCCATTATATTCAAAGTAATTTTGATATATATGCACTTAACTGCCATTTTGTTACTTGTGGTTGTTTCTGTAGATTTTCTCTGATTCTTTCTTCTCTTGCTTTCTTCCATGTTTGTTGGCTTTCTTGACTGATATGCTTGGAATTTTCTTCTCTTTAGTTTTTGTATATCTATTACTGGTCTTTGTAGTTACATTAGGTTTGTATATAATAATATCTTCTGCATACAGCAATCTATATTAAGTTGATGGTTATTTAAGCTTGAATTCATTCTTTACTCCTCCCCACACTCCCACATTTTAGGTATATGGTGTCATATTATCATATTTATGAATCCTTTGACTACTTTTTACAGAAAAACTTACTTTTACTGCCTTTGTGGTTTTCACTTTCTTATACTTATGGTCTTCCTTTCCACTGAAATAGTCCCCTTTAATATTTCTTTTAAGCCTGGTTTAGTGGCCATAAACCCCCTTAGGACTTACTTGTCTGAGAAACTCTGTATTGCTCTTATTCTGAATGATAGAGCATTCTTGGCTGCAGATTATTTCCTTTCAGCACTTTGAATATATCATGCCACTCCCTTCTGGCCTGGAATGTTTCTGCTGAAAAATCTTTGGATGGAGTTTCCCTTGTATGTAACTGCCTTCTTTCCTCTTGCTGCTATTTTTTTTCTTAATTGTGGCTTTTTGCTGTTTAAAAAAATTTTTTTAATGTTTATTTTGAGAGAGAGAGAGAGAGAGAGAGCGCAAGCAGGGGAGGGGCAGAGAGAGGGAGACACAGAATCCGAAGCAGGCTCAAGGCTCTGAGCTGTCAGCACAGTGCCTGACATGGGGTTCGAACCCATGAGCCATGAGATCGTGACCTCAGCTGAAGTCAGAAGCTCAATCGACTGAGCCACCCAGGTGCCCCGTGTTTTGTCATTTTAATTACTATGTGTCTTGGTGTGGACCTCTCTGGGTTGGATTTTTGGGACGATCTCTGCCTTCTGGATCTGGAGCTCTGTTTCCTTCCCTAGATTAGGGAAGCTTTCAGCTATTATTTCTTCAAATAAATTTTCTGCCCCCTTATCTTTTTTCTTTTTGAAATCTCTATAACGCAGATGTTATTACACTTGATGGAGTCATTGAGTTCCCTAAAACCATTCTCAATTTGCATAATTTTCTTTCCTCTCCTTTGCTCAGTGTAGTTACTTTCCATTACTCTGTCTTCCAGGTTGTTAATTCGTTCATCTGCTTCATCTAGCCTGTTATTTATTCCATCAAGTGTATTTTAAATTTCAATGGGTTCTTTTTTATCTTTGTGTTAAGGGTCTCACTGATGTCCTCCACTTTTATCTCCAGCCCAGTGAGTATCTTTATGATAGTTGCTTTAAATTCTCTAGTAGGCATATTACTTCTGCTTTACTTTAGTGTCTTGCTGTCCTTTGGTCCCATTTTTCATTTGGGAGAGGTTTCTCTGTCTCCTCATTTTGTCTTACTTTCTGCATCTGTTTTCCTGTGTTAGGAAAGTTAGCTACATCTCTTGTTCTTAACAATAACAGCCTTATGAAGAAGAGGTCCTCCTGTAGGGACCCGCAGTACAGCGTCCCCTACTCCCCAGGGTCTGGCACTCCAGGGAGCGTCTCCTATGTGTGTTGTGTGCGCTCTGCTATTGAGTCTTGGACTCTTGTTCCTTCAACCCAGTTGTCTATAGATGCTCTCTTTACCAACTGTGGGCAGCCAGCTGTGCAGCGGTCTGCCTGTAAAAATGCACAGATCAGGAGAGGTGGTGTCGGCAGAGTTTCTGCTGGTCCTCTAGGGAGAGGGGCCTGCAGCTAGGGGACTCGAGAGCATAACTGGGAAAGGTGGGCCCATGGAAGCATGGCGGGGCTTGGTGTAAGCAAATTAGGTAGGAAGTGTTAGCGCTGGGCTGGTTCCTGCAGATGGGCATGGTTTATGCTGGGGGATAGGGGAGAGAAATGGTGTGTGACACATTCTTTGTTCCTGGAGACCTCTCCCCGTCATCCTTGTCACTCTGGGCCACAATCTGAGATGAGCAAATCACTGCCTCCTGTTTGCCCCCAGTTTCAAACTGCTGGTTCTGTGCTGTATCTGCACGGGCTGTTTGCCTTGCTGTCTCTTTAATGGTGGGGACTCATTACTTAAGGGCCCCAGGGCTTTCCCAGAGCTAAGCTAGCTAACTTTGATAATCCCAGGTCTGTAAGTTCTGCTGTTTTTCAGAACTCACCAAATTTGGCCCTTTGCTTTTCCAAAGGCAAGTATTATGGAGATATGCCCTCCCTGTGTGCGAGCATCCAGCTTGAAAGTTTGTATTCTGCTCTTTTGCATGCTGCAGACTCCCTCCCCTCAGAGGAAGACCCTGGCCCACTTTGCTCCCAGACAGCATCTTCACTCTCCCTACCTCTTTCAATGTGGCCTCTTCCCTGCCTTTAGTTGTGGAGTCTATTCTGCCAGTCTTTGGGTTGCTTCCTGGGTTATTTACGCTGATATAGATGTTATCTAGTTGTATCTCTTGGACAACGTGAGCTTAGGGTACTCCTACTTCGCCATCTTCCCAGCTGACCTTTAATAAAATTGAAGTATAGTTAGCACATGTTACAGGCTATTGTTTTTTTGTATGTTAATTTTATATCTTGTTATAAAAGTGAATTCGTCTATATTTCGAGTTCATTTATCATTGATTCTCTGGGGTCTTCCAGGTTTACTATTATATCATCTGTAGATGGAGATGGTTCTATTTCTTCTATAACCATTTTTATGCCTCAGGGTTCTCCTGTCTAACTGTGCTGGCCAACATGTCTAGAACATTGCTGAATAGAGGTGGAGACAATGCTCATCCTTACCTTGCTTGTATTTTAGTGGAAATGTCTCCAATGATTCCTCACTACCCAAGACACTGGTTTATAAACTAAAGCATATACATTTTACCAGGTTGAGAAAGTACCCCTCAACTGCTATTTCCTAGAGTATTTTTTATCATGATTGGGTATTGAATTTTATTAAAGGAGATACTTTTCTGCAAGTTTATTTACATTGTACATAATTTTGAAGACAGTTGTTAATATTAAACCAACCTTGAATTCCTGGAATAATTTTCACTTAGTCATGGTGCATTATTTTCTTACCGTACTGTTGAATTTTGTTTGCTAATACGTTTCTTGGAATTTTTACACTAGAAGAGATTTCAAGTGAAATTTTTCTATTTAAAAAGAGCTCTTAAGAACTGGATCAAGGTAACCATCAAACTTAACACTTTTAGTAACAAAAACACTGGACTTTCACAGAATTGGGAGAAAAGAGGCTAACATGTATATATTTTCTAAGTCGACACACATCCAGTAATGTATAACTTACAGTGTTTAGATTGAAACATGACTATATCATAGCTTGATGTAGTTCACAGAGTAAGACTGTGGGGCAGTCAGTATTAACAAGTGCTGAATTCTAGGTTTCTTACAGATGACAGAGTCCTAGCACTCACCTAAATTCTTATTTTACTTCTCTGTTTACTGTTTCTCTCATTGCACTAAACTGTAAATTCCTTGGGTACAGAGAAGTGCCTCTTTTGTTCCCTACTATATCTGCTGCACCAGACATACAGTAAGCATTCAATAAATATTTATTGAATAAGAGCGCCTAGGTGGCTCAGGTGGCTAAGTGTTTTGGCTCAGGTCATGCTCTCACAGTTCATGGGTTCAAGCCCCACATCTGGCTCTGTGGTGCCAGTACAGAGCCTGCTTGGGATTCTGTCACTCCCTCTTTGCCCCTCCCCCATTCTCTCTCTCAAAATAAATAAACTTAAAAAAAAAAGTGTAATAGATTACCCCAAACCCAGACTAATAGTTAATTAAACCTTTAGTTATCAGTAATCGTGTAGGTTTATCTTACTATTCTAGATCAGGGATAGGCAAACTTTTTCTGTAAATTGCCAGAAAGTAAATATTTCAGGCTTTGCAGGCCATATGTTCTCTGTCACAGCTATTCAACTCAGCTGCTGTAGTGCAAAAGCACCATAGACAATACATAAACAAAACAGCATAAATAAAACTTTATTTACAAAGACAGGTGGCAAGCTGGCTTTGGCCCAAAGGTGGTAGTTTGCGAACTCCTAATTTAAATGATAGTGTCAGTAAAAAAGAAACATTTTAGGCACACTTGCTCAAAAAGTCAATAAACATCAAATGGTATTTATTAACAATAACGATGATGTATAAACCTGACATACTCCCCCATATTTAACAAAGATGACTACGTAAATAAATCAGTAACAGAGTCTGGTTTATGCCCTTTGGAAATCAGATCTAGTGTAGGATTACACTGGCTTCCTCAGTAATTGATGCAAGCGTGGTTCTAAGATTTAAATTCAAGTGCATTTTGCAGGTATATTGTTAGGTAAGTGATGACTTGTAGTTTCATTTTCCCAACTTTTTTGGTCATATCAGAATAAACAAAGAGATCAGAACCACTGATGAGATGCAATCACGTAAGTTATACTCAATCACTGTTGTGTTGGGGGAGCAGAGAATGAACATGAGATGACTAGCACTTTCACATAATCCTTTATCAAGGCTAAAAACTTCCTGGGTTAATTCCTTCCTAAGTGACTACAATATGCAACTACAGGAATTCTATAAGAACAAAAACACTAACTGAAGTAATAGAGCCTCTGGCAAACAAATCATTCATCCTTCTAAAAGTAAGACTGGGCTATCTTAATATAAAATACTAATAGGCAAAGAAACGCCAGAATTTCCATTTTTCAAAAGTTGTAGTGAGCAGAGGAAAAACATTTCTTCTGTTCATACATTTGCAGCTAAAATTTTTTTAGAAAAATCAACAAAACTAGGAAGGTTTTAGTTATCAAAGATGGAGTAGTGATACAATTAATCAACAGGGCAAAACTGGAGTTTGAATGACAGACACAACTTTGATGTCAATTTTGCCAGGAATTCATTCTCCCCTTCCAATTTTACCCCGTTAGCTGACTTCGGGGCAAAAGTGGATCAAGGGAGAGTGACATCCGGGATGCATGTCTGTGTCACAGGTCGCTTGTAAACAGAAGACAGTTTTACTTGAGTGTAAACAATCAAGAAAAAACAAACCACTGCGAACTTACTATGTAGAAGGCCATGTCCTACATGATATTTCTTCATGAGTAATCCGAGAAGACTGGCTTCTTAAAATTAACATGAAACACCACAGAAATCTGGGCAATTCTGTTGTCCAGTCTTCCTCAATAAGGACATTTAGGCTATGTGGGGAATCAGGGGGTGTTTGAAACAAAGACTTGGGGGTGCTATTCACAAATTCCTTGAAATTACCAAGGGTCAGAAAGGTTTACTGTTAGCAAACAGTAGGGTCTGTGAATTCATTTGAACTGAATTGCTAAATCTGTGGTTGTCACTGAATTTTGAGAAGAAATGAGAAGTACTTCCAGTCACTTTACGAATAACTCTACCATGATCAAGTTCTTTCCTGGAATGCTGCTACAAAATCAATATACATCTCATAGTTTTTAGCAATTAGCAATTGAGTTATTCTTCTACTCTTAAGGACTTTTTGGAGGCTACACTAACTTTAGTGAGAGGTTAAAAAAACATGGTAGAAATTATTGCTACCAATTAGCAATACATCATGACCAAGATCGACTTTTATCTTGCATGTCTCTGCATTATTCAATTCTGCTGCCTTGAAAACCAAGATATTGGGACGTTTTATTCTAATATATCCTCATACTCTCTTCATGTTATGGAAATCAGCTCTCTCTCAACTCTTTAGAGCAAAACATGGGTTTTACTTGCCACAGTCTGACGTTAATAGCTCTTCGGGAAATATCTTTCTTACATTCGGCCTATCCTGCTGGTCAGAGCACTGTAACATCTTACTACGGGCTGTAGTAAGACACAGACATTATTTCTTTAATTTCTACCCGAAGTACGGGTTAGGATCTTTTCTTCTGCCATGATAAATGACAAATATGACTTTTTTATGAGATGGCACTGATGGGTTATGTAGTTAGACTCCATAGCTGAGGTAATCTTTGAACATCTTATCTAAGACAGTGCCCAAACAGGTGTGTGGTAACACAGTGCAGTCCTGCAAGTCAAGCCGCAAAGATTTCACTGGTCATTGTTTTTTGTTGCGTTTAGTGAACTTTAAACACCTGCATAATGCCTCATGGTAATAGTGTGGGTGAAAAATGAGTGTTCAAGAATCCATAAATCTGTGGAATGTCCTAGTCTTAGGCATGTATTTAAATGAGTTAGAAAATCCACAAATTACTTTGAGGATGGTATCTTTCTGTCAGTGTCTTCTAGTCCATTTGCTTCAAGCAAGGAAACCTGAATATAGTCCAAAGCAGACATATCAAATATACAATCTGCTCAGGTTCTGGCTTATTGGTTACAGTTAAGGGTTGATCTGAAGTGTCTGAAGGTGGACATAAAGTCCTTAATATTATTTGGTGATTTAAATAGGTCTGCTCTTTCCAGGGGTTGCTGCACTGGGGTTTGGAGGGTGGCAGAGCAGCTGGGAACAGACCGCCAACACAATTCTTTACTGTGAACAAACTCCACCTCAAATAAAAAGCATATAAAACACAAAGTAACGCTCCCCTCTAGCTGTACCCTTGAATGGAAACACAATCATAGCAATATGATCCTCCAACTCTATTTTTTAAAAATTTTTAGATGTTTTTATTTATTTTCAGAGAGAAACAGACTGCAAGTGGGGGAGGGGCAGACACACACACACACACACACACACACACACACACAGAATCCAAAGCAGGCTCCAGGCTCCGAGCTGTCAGCACAGAGCCCTTGACGTGTCTCGAACCCAGGAAACATGAGATCATGACCTGAGCCAAAGTTGGATGCTTAACCGACTGAGCCACTCAGGTGCCCCTGGTCCCCCAAGTTGAAAGAGTCAGCCTGAACTTGGGAAGACAACTCCTTCCACGTCCTATGGCTCAAATGTTCATTCAAAGTAGCGTTAGATTTCTCTAAATCTTCACCCAAGATAATGCCAACTGTTGATGTGCCATCATGTCCTAAAAATGCACCGGTAAGTCAGTACAGTGGAGGCGCACCTGCCCCATGTACTTCTGGGCCATTAAAGGAATGAGGAAATTCCCAAGATGCCCCAAACGGGGCAGAACCCGCAGAGGAGCCACATATCTTCATTCTAACCCAACAGTCAATCACCTGCTGGATGAAGCTGTTCAACTCCTGGCCCTCCTGCAGTCTGAGGAGTTAGAGCCTCTGCCTCCCTGCGGGAGCCCCGGACAGCAGAGCCACAGACGCCCGCAGCTGACCAGGAAGAGAGCAGCGAATGTGGTGCGGTCTATGTGAGGATTGCGCCCGCAGAGCCGCTGTGCCACAAGCGCTCTGGGGTTTTGCTTGCTTGCTTTTATTACAAAAACCAACTTGGGGTAACACCTTATTTTGTCTAGCCCACTGGATTCAAACCGGAATTTTTCCAGTTGCCCTCTTTTATCAATGTACTAAAGTTATGCAATGTCTTCACATGGAAGTCAGCGTAATAGTCTGATTATCTGAAACTCATTCAGGCCTTTTGGGTGGATGCTTTTCTACAGAGAACTTGAGACAAGAAGTGAAAAGGCTCTTGCTGGTTTGCAACAAGTCAGGGGACACAGGCAACACAGATTTCCAGACTCTACTCTTCAGTTCACTATAGGCTTTGATTAAAGATAAACCAGAATCCTAAAACACTGATATACCAGAGATTCTCAGCGTTACAACAGAACATTCTGGAGCACCTGCGTGGCTCAGTCGGTAAAGTGTCTGACTTCGGCTCAGGTCATGATCATGTGGTTTGAGTTCGAGCCCTGCACTGGGCTCTGTGCTGACAGCTCGAAGCTTGGATCCTGCTTCGGATTCTGTGTCTCCCTTTCTCTCGGCCCCTCCCCTGCTCATCTTCTGTGTCTCTCTCTCTCAAAAATAAACATTTAAAAACAAACAAACAAGACAGAACATTCTTAGTCTGAACTATTTCCAAGTGACTGGAAGGAGTGGGAGAAAGGTGGCTTCTGGTTTTACTGCAGCAGGAGTTTCAATCCTGCCCTACGGCTGCTGCGGGGCCCAAGCGACGTGGCCTGACCCGGCCGGCCACGCTCCTCCCTGTGCCGTTCAGTTCAGGCACCCTTTGCTCCCCTAGTTTCTCAGGTGAAGGGGCTACAATTGTGGTCGTGGAAAAAAAAAGGAAACAAGGCTAGTAAATAAAAGACAAAACTGCAGGGAAAATGTATCCACTTGAGTTAACTTTCAGTGTGAAAAAGGTGTGGTGTGATTTGGTTGAAAGCGGGAGTCACTTCCATCTTTGGGTGCCTCAGACAGGTCATGAGGTCTCTCTTCTGAACATCAGAGATGCGCTAAAAGTCCTCCACTACCTGCACAACCGTACTGTACCGTACATCTGCTCCCCGTCCGTATTCAGTGTTCTCACGGACACACACTCTTCTCAACAGCTTTAAAGCTGGGGCGTCCAATCCGAAGGTCTCTGGGGTGCAGAGAAAACCCCCTTGGGTGGGGGAAGTCTGCGTGCGCTCGGGGGGAACACAGCTCCCCCCCGGGAGTGTGGCTCGGCAGCGCACTGTCGTGCGTAAGGAAGTGGCGGGTTCTGAACTTGCCTTGCGCGCGATCACCAGACACAGGACGCAGAACAGCCACAGCTAAGTCTGCTCGAATCCCTGCTTTGATGTGAGGTAAGAGGCAGGGCAGGGCACACCAGATCGAGCATGTGGTTTATATCTCTTCTCACTAGGACCAATTAATAAAAGCAAAACCTAATTTCCCCCCACTCTTACCCATTTTTATTTCTCCTCAATATTTTTCCTCTTTCTAGGATTCTTTTTTTGTTTGAGAAGCTTAATATTTGGCTGCCTTCTGAAGAAATGGGTATAGTGACAGATGAAAGACTTGTATTCATCGTATAATTCAGAATAAGGGAAAAATCGACTGCTGTGCATTTAAGATTCTAACAACCTTGCAATTTCGTACAGTCGTTTCCCCCACCCGTTCTTTTGAAGAAATCTGCTTTTATTCTGTTAATAACTAACCACAGTTGCAGCAGCATGGATCCGATTAGCAGCTCTTATGGTACAAAGGGGAGAGGGAAAAAAAGCTGTGAACAGGGTTGCCAATTTGTCCACCTGGGCCCCCAGGAGAAAGATTAGATGAGGCGCCTGCCTGCTCCCTTTTTTCCACTTGATCGCTGCTCTGTGCTGCCTGATAGAGACAGGCCTTTTTAAAGCCAAGGCACTTTCTTTCCTTTAACAAAAGTTTCCTTTGCCTCCATCCTCTCTTGTCACAGATTTCTCATTCTGGGCCCGCACATGTCATGACAACTCTCGACTGCAAACATGAGTGAAACGTGCCCCACGCTGATGCTTACTCATCGGGGCCCCCGCCGCCACCCCAGAAATCCACAAGGGAGCGCTCACGTGCCCCCTTGCTTTCCAGGCCCAGGGTGGTGCACATGGTCATTTCTTAGGCCTTCTATGCTGCTTTCGAACGTAGAACACAGGAAAAGACTCCTGCTTTGGCAATTAAACATTACAATCTGAGGAAGACAGCACAGTATATATAAACTTGGGACCAAGAGACATAACTATTGGTATTACAGGCAACATGGTTTCTACATATTTTCTATTTAGAAATGGAACTGTCGGGGCGCCTGGGTGGCACAGTTCATTAAACATCCAACTCTTGGTCTTGGCTTAGGTCATGATCTCGTGGTTGGAGAGATCAAGCCCCTCATCGGGCCCTGTGCTGACAGCATGAAGAATATTTGGGATTCTCTCTCTCCCATTCTCTCTGCCCCTCCCTTGCTCGTTCTCTCTCTCTCTCTCAAAATAAATAAGAAAACATTAATAAAAATTAAAAAAAAATGATATGGAATTGTGAACTTGTATACTAAAATACTATACTATTCTCTAAACGTTTTAAAAATTCACTGTATCTGTAATTACATTAAATAATGAATGCTTATTTTTGTGATAAAACTTAAGCCTTCTAAATTCCTGGTATAAAACTTTTATTTTATTTTCTGCTTTTTCTTTTGGCGGGGAGAGTGGGTGGAAGGAGGGATAGAGAGAGAATCCCAAGCAGGCTCCATGCTCAGTATGGAGCCCAAGGCAGGGCTTGATCCCATGACCCTGAGATCATCACCTGAGCCAAACCAAGAGTTTGGACGCTCATCTGAGTAAGCCACCCAGGTGCCCCTAAAACTACCTCTAAAACTGACAGAAAGCTAAAGCACTGCATCATGCTGAAAACCTTCAAGAAATCCAAGGCTTCGGACAGAAATCTCTCTGTTCTAAGAGGTGTAGCCAACCCTTCACGCCGCTTCCTCATGCGAATCTAGCAGCTCTGGGGGCCGGGGGGAAGGGGAACAGCAGTGCTCTCAGCGGCCACTTAGGGCCAAAGCGGGGTCCGGGACAGGGCCTGGGCGTGGGCAATGTGACACCCTCGAAGCAGACTGCAGAGGAGCTGGGGGACTATGCCCAGGTCACAGGGGGCCTCTGGTATGGGGGTCGTCCTGAGAGCACAGGATACAGGCTGGGGCGACATGGACAGGGAGGAAGACGTGCGGGACCATGTGCTTGTGCATTTCTGATCAATTCTCTGACTTCAGACTTTAAGTCAGTGTTCAGCCAGTATGCTTTTGAAATGTGTGTTTTTAACAGATAGCCATTTTTATCTTCGCCTCGTCACTTTCAAATATCTGAAGCGTAGTAGTCACGTGCGGCCAACGCCCAGACTCCAGTCCCGCTGGCTCCTGCTCGCCACCCCATGTTTATCCAGGCAACGCGGCCGCCACCCACTTGGGAGATGGGAGCATCATCTGGGAGATCACAACACTCCCCATAGCCAATCTGTTCTTAATTGGCCATTTTCTTTGAAAACAGCGTTAGTTATTAGTAAGAGATAATTTATTTAAAGTAATGAGATGATGAAAAAGTTGGATATGGGACAATTCTAGAATTATGCTATAATTAAAAAAATTTTTATAGTTTGTTTTTGAGAGAGAGATAGAGACAGAGCATGAGCATGAGCATGAGCAGGGGATGGGCAGAGAGGGAGACACAGACTCTGGAGCAGGCTCCAGGCTCCAAGTTGTCTGCACAGAGCCCGACGTGAGGCGAGAACCCACAAACCATGAGATCACGACCTGAGCCGAAGTCAGATGCTCAAACCTGAGCCACCCAGGTGCTCCTGCTATAATTGTTATGTGGCACAATTCTGGGGCATGACAGACTAAATCAGGCAGGGCCTACACTACAGAAGCCTGGTTTAGACTGACAAATCTTATGACTACTATTCCAGGTTTTACTTTTAAGGGAAAAGCACATAAAATAATCTGTCATAGTGGAATCTCTTCCAGGAGAAAAGGAAATAGAATGATCCCATAAACTGTGAAAAACAAAGGCAGAAAGATGGCTCTTAGCCCACAGAAGGATAGGTCATATAAGTAATCCATTTTAGAACTTTCTTTTCTTGAATTCCTGTTTATTCTAAGTGAGCTATAATCTCTTTAATTTGGTCAGCATTTACTGAGTGTGCTCTGACTTGCCAGGCATTATGCTTGCCACCAGGGATTTAAAAAAAGAAGGGGCACCTGGGTGGCTCAGTTGGTTGAGCACCCGGCTTTGGCTCAGGTCATGATCTCACAGTTCATGGGTTCGAGTCCCGCATCAGGCTCTGTGCTGACATCTCAGAGCCTGGAGCCTTCTTCGGATTCGGTGTCTCCCTCTCTCTCTGCCCCTCCCCTGCTCGCACTCTGTCTCTCTCTCTCTCTCTCAAAAATAATAAATAAGCATTAAAATATTGAAAAAAAGAAAAAAAAGGAAACAAAAAGGCAGTGCTCACTGCCATCAACAGGCCCTGGGCTGGCTGAAGAACCGCCGGGAGAGGTGGATGCCCCTCGGCACAGAGGGGTCAGTAGGACTCTTGAAGGGAAGGACTGGACTTGGATCTTCGAGAATAAGTATTTCCAGGCTAGCGAGGGGTGAGATAGATACTCCAGGCAAAAGGAATCCAGCTCGAGGATCAAGCTGCTGACATAAAATCACAATCAGTAGGTATCAACAACGGAATACTGAACTAGTTCCCTCCATCAGCTTCCAATAAAAGGCCCTGATGCGCCATAAAAAGGAAAGAAACTACACTGAGGTTCAGGTCTCAAAAAATGTAGGTTTTTGTCCTTTTTCAAGTAGAATATAAATGACATGATTCTTGGATTTCGTGTGAAACAGACTACAAGGAACAACTGTGAAACTCGGGATTCGATTAATATCGGAGCTGGGCCTGAGACTAGAGCTATTATTTTATCACAAGAATTTTCTTCCTGTGACATTATAATTTCAATTGAATCACAGCCTATTTATAGAAAGGTCAAAAAATGGCAACATGCTGCCCTGAAAACATGAGGTGTGTATCCATGAGATTTCCTGTGCCTAATACAAAAATGACGGAAGTGGGAGACGTGGCCCCCCGTAAAACATGGCCCCGGACACTAACAGGGAAGTGCTGAGCTGCACTGGGGGTGGGGGTGTGGACTCTCCATATTCCAGAAACGCTCTCCCGGGTGGCTTCCAGAACACTGCAGTCTCCCTGCTGGTCCACTTGCACCCCTGGCTTCTGCTTCCCCTGTTCACACAGTGTCTTCATTTCTCAGTGCCCCGGGGCTCTGCCCTCAGAACGCTTCTCTCGGTATTTCTCACGCCTGGCTATACACAATCATCTCCTGGAGAGCCTTTTAGAAAGTACCGACATCAGCCAGGCCCGTTAATTGGTTAATTCGGCACCTCTGGGGGCTGGGCCTCGCACCCATCCTCTGCCAGGAGGCTCTGTGCAGCCAGGGCTGGGAACTGCTGACCGTCACCCCCTCATTCCCAGGGTCAGCAGTTCCCAGACCAGCAGCTGCAGCATCAACAAGGCACATGCTGGAAATACAAATTCTCCGGCTCTACTCCAAACCTACTGAGTCAGAAAGTGGGTCTGAAGCCCAGTCACCTGCTTTCTCCAGCCCTCCAGGTGACTATGATGCAGGCTCGGCGCCTTAGGTAATCTCATCAAGAATGCTGGTGACTCACAAACTCACTTCTCGAGCCTCGGCCTCTGCTTGGAATCCGGATTCTTCTTAGAACCAGCTGCCAATTCAAAATCTCCCTTTGGATGCCTAATAAGCACCTCAAATGTAACAAGTTCAAAACCACACTCTTGGCTCCCTCTTCAAAAACTTGCTCTTTCCTTTGTCTTCCACTGTACAGAACCACCATTTACCATCAAACCACCATTTACCAGTCAAAACTCTTCTGCTCCCCATTTCTGCTACTCACGCATCCAGCCGCGACCGACCTCCCTCCCCTAGGCTACTGAAGTAGCCCCCTAATCAGCCCCCACTTCCAGCCTTGCCCCTACAGTCCACTTAGCAACCAGGATGATCCTCTTAAAGTACATATTGGATCACCCCATCCTCTGCCCTTCTCTTCCTGCCAAGTGGCTTCCGATCACGCTTAAAATAAGTTCTTAAATCCCAATCATAACTTACAGAGCCCCGTGTAAGCTGGCCCTTGGTTACCCTCTAATCTAACTGCCTGCCCATGCTGTCCCCATCTGCCCCTCCTTACTGTGCTCCAGCTCCAACGACTCCCTTGCCCAGCACACCAAACACAGTACTGATGCGGGGCCGCGTGCTTGCTGGTTCTCTGCGGGGATCCCTCAGTCCCAGATAGTCACTGGCTGAATGTTTCGCCTTTGTTGGCTGAGTCCCTTGCTCGAGTATGCATTTCTAAGAGACACCTATCCCAGTCACTGCTCTCTGAGAGAAGCATCCTGATTTTTCTTCCCCCTAACCATATCTGATAATGAATTATATACTCATTTCCTATCTTTCCCACTAGAACTTCAGTTTCATGAGGACAGGGTCCTTTGCCATTTATGTTCAGTGCATTGTCCCTAGTTTCTAGAAACATGCAGCATAAGATGTATTCAGCACTCGGCCGAATCAATGAAGGAAAGAAGAGAATGATAAACAAGGGAGCGAGGAAGAGGAGCAATTGCGCCAGTTGGTCTTCCTCAGGAAATCACCTGATTTATCCAACAGCAAAAGTACAACATGCTTCTTTTGAGAAAAGCCATCCAATGAATTAACACATTTGGCATCCTCAGCAAGGTCACATTCTTGGCATTCAGCTATATGCATTTAGCGTAGTTTGCAAGTACAAACTCCTATGTCACTTTCTGTTTGGAAGGGAGAACATCAACATTAACAATCCCCGGTTATATCATTTATAAACATGCAGATGTGAATTATTAAAGATTAATGCATTTTAGGATTGGTGTCGGCATTCCGTTTGTCTCATGCCGAAACCAATTCTGTTCTTCATTAGTCAATGACAACCCGTATCACCCTGTTATGGAAGAGAAATCAAAGGTGCAAGTGCGTGAGTTGAGAGTAAGTGATGAAACTGATTAGTAAGAGACTTAACGGCTATAATCAATCAACACATCATAATAATCCTGGCTCCAGGGCTATCAGGAGAAAGGGAAATAAACGTAACATCCACTGCAAAATGGTCTTGTTCTTTTCACAACTGGTATTTATTCCCTCTAGATCACAAGTTTGTGAAGTCAGCTTTAGGGGCATCTTGACTCAAAGTTCCACTCATTTTAGTATCACTTTCCAAAATGAGTAGTCAGATAATTTGTGAAACTTTTACTTCTGGGATAAAATTAGTTCACGAAAGCTTTGTTCCCCTCCATTCCAATTCCTCGCTTCCATGGAGGACAGAAAACACAGCAGGTCAATGCCAATAGCATTTCAACCGAGGAGGCACTCTGCTGATTCAAGAAACAGCATTACTTAGTTAAGCCCGAGTTTAGAGGGGGTGACAGTCCCCTCAGCTCGAGAAATGAAATCAAACAGTAAACAAGGCGACTGAAGTGCTTCTCTGGTGAACAGTGTAAAAAAATAATGGAGAAGTGGGTGTGGGCGGCTGGATCGACCACGTAAACACATTAGTCACTGCTAATCTTCCAGAGCGAGAATGAGACCGAAATACTACCCTGGTGGCATGGACTTCCCTATAGTTTCAGGCGCAGAAGACCAAAGACAGAGAATGAAAATGAGGGGCAAGTTTAAACTGAACTGCGTGACTTAATACACATGAAATACACATTCCCAGTGTTTGAGGGGAGCCAAACCACTGGGAATGTGTATTCTGACATGTCTTAACGATCTCTTATTTCTGACTGGGAAGGAAGAAGTGGAAAAGGTTTAGTTTGAAATTTGTTGGAATGGAAGAATTGAAACAATTTCCCCCTTTGGAGAAAAAGAAGAAATGCTCATTCCCCAATGACTGGAATGCTCATTCCCCAATGATCAAAATGTCTGACTTGGGTCAGGAGGGGCCTCCTAAGGAAAGGATAGCTCAGAACCCTCGGGCAGCTGCTTGTAAACGCACGGGTGTGGGTGCAGGTCAGCAGTGGGGAGCCCGTGCGCTACTAACGGCAGGAGCACACCCACGACCAAAATGCTGAGTCCACAACCGGGCTCCTGGTCGGAATTTTAAATTAGTTCCCTCAAGGGGAAGGCTCTCCTATCTCATAACTAAGGCACACAGAGGTGCCATCACATCTCTCTCAAAGACAAAGCGTACTGTTGCCTTCTTACGTGTTGCTCAGCATCATTTGGAATGGATCTGAAATTACTGGTTTGTGTAACATACAAATAGTTTACTTTGTATGGGGGAAAAATACTGGCTGAAGTTCTCCACAGTTTGTAGAACCGCTGAATTGATGTTTTCCAGGCTGCCACAGATTAAAAACACGGATATATCAATGGCATTTTGTGTTTAAGAATTTTTTTTTCCTGCTCAGTTTGCCAATAAGCGGCATGCATCTTCCTTGCAACAAGCTGTTGCAGGATTTCGACTTCGAGAGAAGCCAAAAAAGAACACTTGATAGATGTTTTAAAATAAGATTACCAGGTAGGGTGACTGTGCAGACTTTCAAGTAAAAAATGTGTCATTATGCGCAGTGCCATTTCAGAGATGCTACTGATGTGATCGTGACAGCAAACTGGTTCAGAACCACTTCCACAGAGTGAAATAAACTCATAATCTTACCTCGAGTTTTAAGCAAAGATAAACTGAAGAGTGGAAAATTTATTTATTTAGGATGGGTTAGGCTTCAGCCCTAAGAGTTCTAAAAACCTGATGGGAATGGACTAAAAAACCCAGAGAGACTGGCTTGCACCCTTCGGTGTACATTTTATAGGTACTATTCTTGACAAATTAGACCAGGAACTATCATTTCCTCTCACTAAAATCCTTCCTGTTCACTCCAGCCTATGACTAACTCCTAAATGCAATTCATTTTTCTCTTTCCCATTATAGCATCCTTCCAGAATCTGCTTGTCTGAATGTCAGATTAAGCAAGAAAATGAGTTTTTGACCAGAATATCTTCTTGTTTGTCTGTGCAGCTCCATCAGCTCCCACGGAAATCTCAGCTCTCACTTGCTAAGCAGAGGGGAGAACGGGGTGGGCACTGCCTCGGGAGAGCTCTGAATATACCACGGTGCTGCCCAAGGAGTTTACATTTTCCATAGGTAATCAGAGGTCTGCCACCCTTTTGGGAATTCATTGAGTATCTCAGATTTTCCCGGGGTGGGGGGTAGAGATTGTGACCAGCTGCTATGCTGGGTGCAGTGCTCACCATCCAGGAATTGACATGATAGTGCTTCAGAAAATCAGGTTTAACTGTAAAGTAACTGGGGCTTTCTGAGAGTGGAGGGGCGATCACTGGCAGACCAATTCTACAGGCTCTTAAAACCTGTGATCTTTTCCGAAGGATGCAGCTGAAGTCACCTGCCAGGTCTGAGTCTGCAGAGCTGAAGCAGCACAGCCAGCAGGGTGCTCTGCTCCCAGGGGGCTCCCTGGAAGCCAGTAGGTCCTGGAGGCTGCCTGCAGAGGTGCGCCCCAGGAAATGCTCCAGCCGACTGTAGAGGGAGGGAGAGGAGAGCTTCCAGAGGAGGGAGGCACGGAGGGCCAACGATCGGAGTGATGAGGGCGGCTCCTGAAAGATTTATGAAAGACTTCTCTCCACCTGGCCCTCCTCCTTCACGGCTGTCACCTCTTAAACCACCCTGACCCAGGGCTGCCCACTCTCCTTCGGCCAGCAGTGGAGCTGGGGAGGGGCGATGTGGGAGGCGAGACCTCGAACAGCGAGGGGCATAAAACTTAAAAAGCAAGAGTTCTACTTTCATATCTGATGCAACTCTATTTTCTCCCTGCCTGTGATGGCCAGGAGGAGATGATCTTTGATCAGCCTTCTAATAAATACCCACGACTAAGCCAGAAGGACTAGCCATGAAAACAAACATCTATTCATCACGACACTAACGTGAATACCTAGTTTTGTATCTTTGGTCCCAGGCTATTATAATCCACAGCCCTTCTCCTGTCAGATGAAAGGGACTTAAAATTGGACGTGGCGCAGATGCCAAGTTCTTAAAAAAAAAAAAAGATGAGGGAAATCTATTCGGGGCTTGCAGTTACTATCCTTAGGTCTTTGTTAACACAACCGATGAACTATTCTCAGCAGTCGGAAATTTAAAGTTTTCCTAAACAGAAATGCTGCTCGGGCTGTGAACAGTTAATTCCTGCCTGCCCATCCTCCCTCCCTGCTGTATGTTCACCTTTCTTAATATTTAAACACTGTGGCTGCTTACAGCACATGGAGGAAAAAGCTGACAAAAGCCTTTAGCCAATAAAATAAAAATAAAAAAAAAGTTCGGCTTATTTACATTTTTGCTTTGTTAGTAAACGGCGACTGTTGGCTCTGGAGGCAAGACGGGCGGAATTAACGTCCAGTAAATCGTCTGGCGACGGCATCGCATTCTCATGTTGTGCTGTGTCAGCTCTGCTGCGTGTTAGGACGAATTAGGCCCAGTGTGAGGCCCGCACGATGCATTCAGGGCCCAAGAGTTTATTTCCCTAAAACCGAGGTAAACAACTCTACGATGTGAGCCAGGAAGCAGCCAAAGTACGGGGGTGGGGGGGTGGTGGTGGTGTGGGATCATTTGTTAGAAGGGAAACCAAACACCTGATATCAGACCTCTCGGCATCAACCGCACTCGACGTTAGATGTGCCTGATGTAAATGTGCATATACGTGCACGTTGCCAATTAGAAAGATGAAGGTATCTCATTTCCGTATCTAAGTACAAATACATCAACGTAGAGGGGAGAGGGAAGTGAAAACAAGCAAAACACAAGAAAATGTATCACGGCACCGGGGGAGGTAGTGACGTATACATCTGGGGTCTCAAACGCTCGTTTAGATTAAACAGCCGGGGCTGAAATTCTTTGACTTCTAACCACGGGTCGGTGCAGTGCTGGGGGCCAGGAATGTGCAAACAAAGGGAGAGTCCATGTGGCTACTCACCACAGAAAATCTCCATCCTGCTTTTCAAAAGAACGCAGGGAGGAAAAGCCCCACTGAGCCAGGGATGTGCCAGGGCCGACGTGGTGCCAGAGTGTATCACATGGTTGTTCCCGTGACACTCACAATGCTCGTGCAGCAGCACCATAGGAGGGCAGATTTGCAGGGGGTGGAGAAACGGTTTCGGCCATTCGGGATGCTTTCCTGGGCTTTTGTGTGTCTGCCTCTGTGAGTTTCTCCTTAGCCGTCCGTTTCATTCTCGGGACAGCGAAGGAGAAAAAGGGTGGCTCTTTTTGCAACAAACCCTGGGAAGCAGCGCCAGGAAGTAGCCACCACAGCGTTCTGGCTTCATGGCACCGAGGCCGTCAGCCACATGACAGCTGTGCATTTGAACAATGACTTGCTGGGCAGACAATGATTGAAAGACTCGATCTGTGACACAGGGTGAGGCAGCAGCAAGCTCGAGGAGGAGGTGATGGGAGAGAGGTGAGATCAGAAAAAACAACTTAGTGCCGGGAATGAGAGGAAGGAAGGGGGAGAAAAGAAAGCACAAGACTACAGGCAGAAAAAAAAAAATGGGGGAAATTCCAAGCAGATGTTTGCAAAGCAGCAGCGTGAGTATCCTGCCCCGTGAAGGAAACCGTGCGCCCGCTGCCTGGGGTTTTTACTCCATTGGTACAGACTCAGGCGAAGGGCAGGAGACTGTATGTGATCTAAGGATCTAACGTGGACATAACAAAGTTTAAACATGAGGACGAGGCAGGGGAGAGGAGAAGGTGAGATGACTAAACGGGCCTGGTTGTTCTCTAAGGGAAAGTGTCTTTGCATTTGGTTAAATTAAAAAAAAGAATAAGCAACTTTATGACCATCCCTAAAATGTGGTTTTATAACCTGTGACCAAGTTTACACAAATACATTAAAAAAAAAAAAAGGAAAAAAGCAAGGGCACATAGGCTAGGTGGAGGGAAGGAGAAGACCAAGTTTTTTTTCAACAAAACTATGCATGATTTCTAACAAATCCCCTTAAAACAGCAACCTATAAGATTCACGATGAGCATTTATTAAAAATGGATGTCTACGTGTCCCCAGGCTTCACTTTGGGAAAAGAGTGGAGAAGCAGGCAGTGTCTGCGCTCGAG